>JBBPUA010000046.1:0-44681 GCA_038094355.1 Afroboletus lepidellus | reverse complement strand
AGTAAGAGAGGGAAGTCGCTGTCAAAGATGATACAATTAATAGATGATTCATAGTACAGATGCAAAACGTCTAGTCGCTATATGCTCCGCCTTTTCATACACATTCGCGTTTTTGGTGCCGTTCGGTCAATCTAGGCCTCATCGCCTACCTCCCATGCCTTTTCGACGATGGCCATCTGCTGGTACCATTGCGGATACTCCATCTGCACCGCGTACATGTGTGGCTGGTTCAGACCCCTCAGGGCCTCCACCACCCACGTCTGGCAGTTCCAGTCTGGCCTCCCCTGCTGAATCGGCACGAGCGACAATTGCATCTCCAGAGTGTCCAGATATTCGGGTGCGACCCATCCGACGACGTGGCTGCCTCTCTCGTCCTTGTCCCATTTTGAGTGCCGGTTGTGGACGACTTGCTGTGTAAAGTACCCCGTCTGTAGGCTACCCGCGATCTCGTAGAAATTGCCCACCCCGCGCCGGGTCGACGTCTGGATAAAGATCGCCCAGTGGAGGAGTCTATTCCGGCCGTCCGAACGGTCGCCTCGCGTGAATTGAGCAATCCTGATCGGGAGGTGGCCTGGAGGGACCTGAATCCAAGGGTACCGTTCGTGTACGATCCTGTACTCGGGTTTCGGCGTGGGCCCGATACTTGCCGCATAGGCTATGGAGGACGGTCAGCGAACTCATGGCAGGGAAAGAGGTGGAAACTCGCCCTTGTAGACGGCCATTAACTCGGGGGTGTAACTGGAGGGCTGCATCGTATATACTGGATGTCGTCGAGCTGATGATTTCTTCACCGACCTTGAGAGGTCATTTTATATCGCAGCATCGTCCATCCCGCGGACCCTTGTGGACGGACAATGGGAATGTGGACGTGTCTTTCTTTTGTTTCGGACAGGCATCATTCAATTTTGCCCTGAGGCAGGATGGATAGTCGACGCTTTGGTGCCTCGACCCGGAACGAGAGATCTCAGTTCAGATGATTTGTGGTGCATGCAAATGTTATCGTCTGTGGTAATCGCTAATGATTGGCTGCAGTGCAGAGTAGCGCTGTGAAAGAGGTGGAGAGACTTTTTTTATTCATCTGTTTGCGTTTATCGTGTGGTCTCTATGAAGGTGGCGTGGACATGAAGAAAGTTCGATGAACAACAAGCTGCAAATTATGCGTATGGTTGGGTCAGTGGAGGAAAAGAGGGGTTGTCAATATCTCACCATCGTGAGCAGATTCATGTGTACCGAGTGACATTTGGATTGGAGCGCAAGACCTGACCTTCGAGTGGCCGAGTGGTAACGGATAGTCAAACATTCGTAGCGTTGTGCCGACGTCACCTGGCATCACGTAAGTTTACTGTTGCTTGGCCAGCGGAAAGCACATGCTGTGTACCTACGGTGCTCTAAGGTGGCTCATGATTACGTCCTTGGGCCAGACGGGGCGTACGGAACCCAATCAGAAAGCCATGTCTCAGTGACGTCGACGCTTTGGCTATTTCATGCATCAATCCCGGTAGGGCATCAGAATAGTCACTGAAATTGGTGACTAGAAGCCTGGCCGCAAACAAGCCCCCACCCTGGGGAACATTGCATGTGGAATGCACTGACCTTCCGCTGAGACGTTGTAGTTCACCTAGACTAGTACTGGCCTTGACATATGTTCAGAGGTCACCGATGAGGAACTGTGCTGCTGACCTTCCACTTGCTGGAGATAAGCGGCTATCCAGACACTGCCAGTGTATTCCACTTCGTGTGGTAGAAGTCTCGTCGCTTTGGGTAAAGGCAGTCACCAATCTATCGCGGCGCTCATCAGTTATGTCGATGGCCCTGTCCGTTCTGGAACTCATGCAGGAAGTGTCACCAAGCCGTATCACCAAAGTGGGAAAGCAATAGTGTTCCTGGACCCTGAGCAGGAGGATGAAAAACTTGCGGGAAATACGGTGCGGTTCGTTGAGTCAGCCGGCAGAGTACGTAGTGGTCGCTTCGCCCTTTTTGTGAGCAGCATTATTCATGAGTGCAAGGAATCAGAGAACCGACTCTAGACGTTTGTACCAGCAAAGGATACCGTAGCTTTCATTTCAAGGTGGAGCTCCAAACGACTCGGAGAAACGTTCGGTGTGACCGAGATGCGGCAAGCGAATAGGACCCCGACTCGCTGAATTGCATGCATGTTCTGGCGCGGTGTGCTTGAGAAGTTCCAAGTTGAGTTTACTTAGTGCCACGACAAGGTCCATCCAAAACCCCACAAAAGAAAAAAGAAAACCGAACCCGCGTCACGAGGTATTAGAGAAGCTAGCTATTCTACGTCCAACTACCCGGACCCCAAGTTGGTCCCCACATAATACCCCCCCGCTCCCGTGTCCGGCGCCCCCGCTTGTGCCTCCCCCGCAACCGCCTCCAAGTCCTTGCCGTCCAGTGCCTCTTGAATCATCGAAATCGTACTCTCCAAACTCCGTCGTCGCGTCGACGGACTCGTCCGTGTCGTTCCCAAACTCGCTTGTCGACCATGTCGGCCTCGGAAGGGCACCTTGCTCGGAGACGACGTGGGCGACGTTGGCGTTGAGGGCCCTCCCATACTCGAATTGCTTTGCGAGGATGCAATCGAGGTCGACGACAACGCTGCTTCGATACTCGCTTCGATGGATCCGGATGAGGTGAAGGAGAGGTCGCTCGCCGAGGGGGTCTCGGGGAGAGATTGTGAGTGCGCGTGTTGAGCCAGGAATGCCTTGGCTTCTTCGGCGTCGAACAGTTCGGGCGGCAGACGTTCGTTTTCGATATCCGATTTCCGTCTAGGCGGGATGAGCGCGCATCGGGAATGTGCAGAAAAAAGACGTACGCATCTTCGAATCCTGAAATGGCTTCTTTGATGCCTTCGGTACCCAACGCTAGTGATCCGTATGGCAAATTGCTTGACCCAGTAATGTTCTTCAACTCTCCCACTTTTTCCGACTCTTCTCTGTTGGAGCACGGATGAGTCCTACTGTTACGATAACTCATAAAGCGATACCACAAACCGGAGAAGTGCAAAGACGCGTGCCATACGCCCCACAGCAAGAATCTTGTTCTTGATAACCTTTCTCCGCTCAACGGATTCTTCGGCGTTTGTTGGTGGTATGATTTCTTCGTCGGATTCTTCGAGTTCTTCTTTGCTGCAGGTATTGAGGACGGCGACGAGCATGTCCGTGACTTGTTGCGAGATCAAAACCTATTCGTAATGATAGGAAACTGCGGCGCACTCTTTTCCCCAACAAACGGCAGACTCCAGGTAAAGACATCCATAAAGTTGGGTAGCCAATATGGGTGAGGTGTACAATTAAATTGGCGAATGTTCATCACGTTGCTCTCATATTTGAGGACAGCAGCTTTGTTGTTATAAACATCAAGATAGTTGGGCGCGGAAAAGATCGTCATGACAGAAGGGAACCCGGTCGTCTTCGTCTTGCGATACATCCGGTACCTGGAAGATGTTCAGCGCTAGAGTGACGGTCTGTGCACAGACGCACCCTGCATCCTGAGCCTCGTGCGCACGGATAATTGAAAGAAGGTTATTACGTTCCAGGAACTGACACGCAGCCTGATATCTGTCAGAGCCGTGAGATGTACGACCAACGAGATCAAGTAAAACGCACGTAAAGAAGTACGAGCATCCCCGCACGTGGTTATGCACAAAACTCTCATTCATTTTCTCCTGCCCGAAATCTTCAACGGGATCCGACCACAAAATGTCACACATCAACCCGTGTGTGGGTGGTTCGCGGAATCGATCAATCTAGACATCTATAAGGCATGTGCCACAGGAAATGATCAAAAACAACGCACGACACGGATATCATCCATCGTATTCAATTCGGGAGATAGCCCACCGTGTATGCACAGGAATTGTTTGTTCATGATAGCGGCGAGCGGCAGCGCGCAAAACGAGTCCATGCAAGCGTCGTAAATGCGCTCGGAATACTTGTGTTTACCTAATTCAAGCGTCAGCTGGCCAACGTTCCATGAGCCAATTACCACGACTGACACTCGAGCTTGAACGTAAAATAGTCTGTGAGATGCCGGCACTCGTGGTTTCCACGGAGGAGAAAGAGCGTGTCGGGATACCATATTTTCAATGCCCACAAGTACAGTACGCACTGTAGTTGATGGTCAGCGACTATATGGCAGTGGAACGAGGCGGATCCACCTCGATGCTAAAGTATCCTCTGTCGACATAGTCTCCGAGAAACAGGTATCGCGTATCGGCGGGACTGCCGCCGACTTCAAAGAGCTTCATGAGATCAAACTAGGGTACGGGTCAAGTCACAGTGCCGAACCAACAGAACCGGCGCACGCACATACTGTCCATGGATATCACCACAGACTGCGACGACGAGATGGTCAACACGGCTCAGGCGAACAAGGGCAGAACGGACCTGTAATCGGGGCATCGACCTGGAGGACGTTGGGCTCGAGCCGGAGCAGCGCAGTCGCCTTTTCGATGATACACATCGCATGTTCCTCGCTAATCCGACCCTCTCTATAAAAGTGATTTTTGAGGAAGGCAACGTCCGGTTTTGACGGATCGTGCTTTGAGAAAAACTGGGCGTCCGTGGGGATGTTCATTGCAGGGGCTTGGACCTGGGACAGGGCATGTCAACGGCGGGGAGGTGGGCCGCAGAGACGGCGTACTTCTTTGATGACCCGTTCTTGCGTGCTAATGACATTGCCATCTTCGAGGACATGCTGGGTAAAGTCGACGTTGGAGGGTCGCCGGCGATGTTCAATCTGCTCAATAGCCTTTTCGACGTGGGCTTGCGTTATGGGCATTGTCGTGGACGGCGTGCTCACGAAGAAGAGGACAAGTTGCGTAAACCGACAGATGGGCGGCAGCGGGGTTCAAATGAGTCCACAACAGACCGTTCTTTACATGACTACTAAAATACAACGTCTATGCAAAGTATGCGCTCAGAACATAGCTAGCGATGTTGAACCCGAGCAGCGACACGACGTAGCTCGCGAAGAGCGGTAACAGCGGGGCAAGAAGGATCTCGGCGCGTATCAGAAATGGCAGGGCTACTGGGATGAGCTGGCGCTAAACGCGGCGATAAGATAGACTCACCGCTCAGCCCGAGATACACCCCGTAAATGTACTGGGCGAACCTGGGGAATGGGTTAGGGCCGTGGGCACGGTCGACAAACGAGGGCGTTACCCTACGAGGTAGAGGGTGTTGCCGACCAAGAGGCAGACCCACTTGTCCTTGTTGATGATGGGGAGAAGGATCAGCTGTGCGATATAGAGAGTGAGGTAAAGAGGGAAGAAGGAGTTTGTGTGGACGTCAAAGACGTATGCCCATTCGACGGACGAGTCTGCGAGGGACGAGTGTGAGGAAGGCGACAAGAGGACTTTGTTGGCAAATAGCCTGCAAGGCATCAGATGCATCCATGTTCGCACAAAAAGCGTACTGCAGCACGGTCGCAACGATCACGCCGACAAAGAGAAAATCGCGCAGAATCATGATGAAAGCAAGTTTCACCGCGTCCAAAAAGGTATAGAAATATACGATGGACCAGCCCATAGCTGCCACTGCAAGACGGTCAGGGGGACCACGGGCGAGAGGAAGCCCATACCGAAGAGGCAGCCAAAGAGGAGGACGAGGATGGCTGGGTCGTCTCTTGCCCAGGTGTTCTTGGTCTCTGCAAACGCGGTCGTGCGCAGCACCGACGAGGCAACTGGCACTCACGTTTGTGATAATATACATTACGATAGCTGTGCCGCGGTCAGCGTCGCGCTGTGTGCGAATCGGTGCGACTCACACTCGTTTCGGGGCAAGGCAGAGGTACGACAGTTGCCAGAGGGCGAGCTCAAAGTCCTGTGCGGTGGTGAGCGGCGACGGGGACGACGGGGACGAAACGGACCATCTGCTGGAAGCGGTGCAGCCGGCGGAATATGAGCGGCACGCGGCTGGAGAGGGCGACGGGGGCGGCATGGCTCGGGGACGTCAGCGGGAGGAGCGCCATGGGGGACGGAACGGCAGCCGGTCGGCACTGTGTCGGAGTGTAGAATATTCAATCGGCGCGCTTTTCTTTGTGTGGGTCTCGCCGCCGTCGCTTACTCCATCGTCAACCGCGACCGCGATGGAGGACGACCACGAGCTCCTCGACTGGGGCCACGAAGATGAGCCCGCCGTTGCCATTCACCACAGCGACAGACGACCCTTGGACGTCGACGACGCAGAGGACGCTGTGTCCCTCGGTGGCGACGAGGAGGACGAGTTTTTGACTTACCAGTCCCGCGTTCCACAGGATCACCCCCCTTCGCCCCCTTTACCAGCTTCAAAACTAAAACAAGATACCCCAAAGGCCACCAGCCCACCCCACTCCCAGGAGCTGCCCCCCAGCGCCGACCAGCCTGTGTTGCCCATCCGTCCCCTCGTGCACGCTTTGCCACCCAAGCCCGTGGTCTCCAGTGTGCCGTTCGTCTATGCCACTCACCCGTCTATCATTGAAGCTACAGCAATGGCTAGTCGTGCCGACCGCGACAAGAGGAACGGCGCAAGCTCAAAGCCAAGCGTATATGACCCCGGTGACTCGCTGCCGGCTGGCTGGGAGGTCAAATATCCCAGAAACGGGCGCGGTGTCTACTATTATAACATTCACACCCAAGAGTCCACTTGGACTTGTCCAGCTGCCCCCTCATCTCGTGATAAGCGCTCTGAGCGCTCTGATCGCCGTGATGACTCCCTGGACACACATTCGTCCACTAGGAACGGTGAAACTCGTGTAGGTCGTTCGGACAACAGTGACATGTCTTACGACGATCGCCACTATCGTCCTGGAGAGTTGGCTCGGCGGGAGGAGCGTCCCGCTCGCTCTACTCAGCTCATGGATTCCTACGTTCCAGATTCCTACTCTCCAGAGCACCGCAACTCTCGACCTTCGCCTCCGTCCCCTCGCCCAAGAGAAAGGGACCTCACCCCGCCACCTCGCAGGCCCCCCTCTCCAAGTGATTCCTATGATGGCGCGAAAAGTTCTTACCGAGAAACTCCTCCTACAGTTCCATCGTCTGCTCAAGATCGTATCCGGGCTCGCGACGATGTGCCACGTGAACGTACCAGGGAACGCAGACAACGTGACGACACACCTCCCTCGCAAACTGAGCGCCGTAATCCACCCCGAGACACTGAAAGGTCATCGACTACAAGTACGTTGTCAGCCTCCTCCCCTCCCCCACCTCTCGTACTCGGCGCGTTACTCCTCCCGAGGTGGAGGACGGAGCATCTCGCAGACGTCTCGCGAAGCCTTGGGAGTCGAGCTGCGCCATACGATACCTTGTTCCTTTCCTCCCATGGACACACGGACGCTCATCATGGATCTCTGTCTTCTCCCCTTTTATTATCACTCTTCTTTGCACTCCCTTTTGCATCCCTCGCATCTTTATTCTTTAGGGCCAAGGTCTCCTGCCTCGTATACTCGTTCCCAAGAACCTGCGAATACCACCCCGCACCCCTCTGTCAAGCCGCCTCAGCCGGTACCGGAAGCTCCCGCTGCTGCAAGAAAGAGTCGTTTTTCGCAAGTTGATGCGACTGTTCAGCATCCTCATCGTTCATCCGAATCCCGCGATGTTGTGTTGCGGCGAGCCCGCACTGATGACATCTCCCGTGCTCGCTACGTCGACGACCTTCCAAGCTCGCGTTCAATGTCAGACCTACGCGGGGACAATACTCTCACCTATCCTGCATCAGATGCACAACGTACGTCTTTGAACCATCCTATACAACAGCCATCCTCATGTCAACATCGACTCGGATATGTGCACCTTTGCTTGTCCCATTGCACCTTCTCCTTCGATATTCAGGGCCAGTATCAAGGAAAAGATCACCTTTACCTCCGCAGGACGAGGCGTACTTCCCGGGCCCAACGCCAGCTTCTGCCCAACGCGGCGGAAGTCATCCCTCGGGCCCTGGTGGTTCAGTTCCAACGTCGGTCCTTGACCATCGACTTGTCACCCGGATAGCTCACGATGATCCACTTCGCGGCTTGAATCGGCGGAGCCCTTCTCCACCGCCGCTGCCTCAACCTCGCGTTCTCCCGGCCGAACGTGGTGACCATGGTCATTCTCGTTGGTCGAAACCGCCAATGAATGGACCTTCGCAATTGGATTCACGCAACACGCACGAATTCCCAAGAGGTCGTGTTCATGACACCGCAATGGATGTTGATGATGCTCCTCTCCCTAGGTCGTCCGACCCACCTACGAAACAGATTCCTCCGAGGCGACTCGCGCTGCAGGATGACCTCCCGAGATATCCGAGAGCGATGCTGAACCCGGACAATGATGGTCCGCCAAGAGGTATACTTGTCTCCTCCGTGCTCGTTCGTAACTCATGTCTCGTAGGCGTTCGCGAAACCAGAGACATGACTGATTTGAGATATCGTTCTGGACCTGATAATTCTTCCCGTTTCGGTCCTCCCAGAGATCGATTGGGTACAGAACGTCATTTTGTGGAACAGAGTGGTTCTCAAGCAAGTTTCTTTATACTAACAATGGGGAATGCGCGACTAAAACACCTTTACCAGCAGAAAGAGCCATATCGTGGTGTGGAGGCAAGACCTCTTCCTACCGGGTCAAACGTTAAACTATCTGGAACGAATAACACGCCCATCGGCGCCAGGAGCAAGTTTGCGAACAGTGCGCCACCTGCACCTCCCAGCAGTGTTCATCGTACTCCTACGACTGCATCTGGAGGTAATGGTGAGCCTATTGTCCTAAGACGAGAACGTGTTCACAAGGATCACGAACGACCCGTAAGTCTTTCAACTATGCTATGGTAGTTTTATTCAGTTCTGTAGTCTTCTCGTCTTGACGGCGACCGAGGCCCACCGATGGAACAGCTCAGACGCGAAGACGTCCGTCGATCTCCTGTAAGTCTTTGTCATTTTGATCGCCACTTGACTGATGCCCGTTTGTCGAATAGTCGAGTAATTCTCGCGCTGCGCCTCCAGCTGAACCCACGGCGACGCCAACTCGTCCTTCCCGGGCCGCACTGGGACTCGTGAGTGTCCTTTACTGTGCGTTCCTTGATTGTGCGTTGGACCGAAGCTTTTTTCCTACAGTCCCGATTCGGACCGCCCATCGTCAAAGAGAAACCGGAACCTGTGCGACTGCAGACCAATGCATCTTCCGAAAGCCAGTCTTCTGAACCTATTCCTGAAGGTTCGGCGCACGCAACGCCACCTCCGCCTTCGCGCGAGTCTTCGGCGGTATCATTCAAAGATATGACGGTGCCATCCGGTCGGCCCTCTCATTTACCACCCCGACCTGCAAGCCCGCCTCGTGGATATCGGTTCCGTCCAGGAGACACTAACAACCCTCTCCTCCGTCCAAATGCGCCAAGTCTTGTTCCGCACGATTCCCGACATGACGAGATAAACGCTGAAGGACCACCACGTCCCAAGCCACCCTCTCCTATGCCTAGGAAACGTTCCATAGAGACTTATCCTTCCGATCCCCCGCCTGCTCCTCGAGACAACCGGGCCCCGTATAGTCCAGAGCGCTCTCGGAATATCTTCCGTGAGTCCGAGGCTAACCATCATGTCGCTCGACCACCGCCGCCACCACCATCAGTTATTCAAGAGGATGATCATGAGCGCGCAGAGCCGGCCATGCACCCTGAACGTGCGTTGATGCTCCAGGCCAACGGCTTGCCTCCTCGACCACTCAGCATACTTGGGCGTGTGAAATCTGGAAGGGGATTCAAGAGAGACGAGGAACGCAGCCACGAGCGTGTAGAACCTCTGCGGCTAGGCGGCGGCGGTCGCTACGACTCGGTATCACCAGGCGGCGAGCGGCGTCGCTATCCCGAAAACGATCATCCTGTGGGGTACGGTGGCGGTGGTGGCGGTGGCGCCTCCTTGCTGGATCGTCTCTCCCTAGATGAAGGAAATCGCGTCTCACCCTCGTTGCGTGAGCGTGTTCAGCTGCCGTCCAAGCGGGACAGAGAAGAGATGTTGGGCGGTGATCTCATTTTCGATCCAGACGGCGATGACTATGATGGGTCTAAAAGGGTGAGGCGGCGAGCGACTAGGATCCGCAAGGGTAGAGGTTGAACGAGGGCCTGGTTTACTTGCGTCTCTACATATCTTTCTTCTTCCCCATGTTTGAAATCATGCGTCTTTTTGGCATAGTTGGGTATCCTATTACACGCATCCACCACTCGCAGCTATTCCATTATTCCTCGTATTTGTTTTTGTTTGGACAATCGACGTCTACGTGTCGGTTCTCGGAACGCTGCGCCTCACGCGCAAACTGAATGAACAAGTCCGACTTCCAGTGTTCTTTGACAAAATCCGTGTCTTCCCTGGGCATCCACCACTCCAAAAACACGAAAAACAAACAATCGACGATGAGAATAACGGCATAGATGAGCCCTGCGAACGGACCCAACGACAGCGTCCTGCAGAGGGGTTAGTCCACGCCCACATCCGCGGTCGCTGGAGCGACACACCGCTTCAGTCGGGTCTCGAAATCGATGGGTTCGGAACGCATGATAGTCGCATAGACGGCTTCGGTGCGTGCGGCAACGTGGGACCAGTCGTAAAATTGCTTGACACGGGCATGGGCTTCGAGGGGGTCGTGTTTGCCATAGGAGACAATATCAATAGCTTCTGAGAGTGCGCGGAAGACGTCTAGCGGGTAGGTGAGCATCCTAAGATCCGTCCGTGAAGAAACGGAAAGGAGCGCAAGACACAGGGGGTGGAGCAGGAAAATGGGCTAGCAGGGGACGCACCGTCCTCGTCGGGATTCGCAAACGAGATCATGTCTTCGGGGAGGATCTCCGGGACCCCGCCGACGCGGGTAGAGACGACATACAAACCGGTACAGGCTGCTTCCAGGATGGCGATGCCAAATGATTCTGTCAGGGACGTATTTAGGAAGATGGCGCCACGCACGAGGACCTTGGGCACGTCAGCCCCAGCATGCAAGGCAAAGGACAACAGGCGAGAAGACTTACGTCGCGCACGTCGCGGTGCCGCACGGGCCCGAGGAGTTCGATGCGGTCTTGGAGGAGATGGCGTTCGCGCACTTGGAGCAGGTCGTTGAGTTTCGGTCCGTCCCCGCCTGGCGTCTCGTTGAGCCTACGTCGCACATCGCACGCGACACTTACCAACAATAAATTTAACGTTGGGAAAGGCGGCACAGATGCGCGGGGCAGTGGCCACCAGAAGGTCGATGCCCTTCCGGTACGCCAGACGAGATATGACCACAACATGGACTAGCTGTCGCTCAGTCCGGCACGTACCCGGAATGAAAGGAGAACTTACTGGTTTCCAACGGGTGTTGCCGCGGTGCGGGCGTGAACTGTTCTGCGACGAGCGCGTTGGGGATCGTGTAGACGCTCGACCGCACGACAGACACGCAAGGGTCCTCGTCCGAGGGCTCGAACAACTGACCGCGGAGCACGGTGTTTTCGCGGCTGTGTCATTGGACGATTACTCAGCCGTTTACGCGGTTGCCCTCTTCGACTTACCCCGTATGCGAGACGCAAATCACGGCATCGACGTTTTTGAGCGCGGCTGCCAGGAGTTTGTTGGTCAGGATGCTCGCCGCGTCTTCGAACCCGAACAGACTGTGATCCGTAAACACCGTACGAACGCCAAACAAGTGAGCATGCAGGATGCCCTCTTGACCCAGGGAGGAGAGACTTGCATGGGCATGGATCAAATTGATGTGCTCCCGGAGGATGATCGTTCGAAAGTACGGCAGAAACGTGAAATAATTCGGCAACGTGGCGGACGAAGCGATGGTCACAAAGGGAACGTAGTACACCTTGAGCGAGGGCAGCAGCCAACGCACGCCGACACGGTCTGGAGGGTGACCGTGCGTGATGACGATGACTTTGTGGCCTCGACGGATGAGGTTGGCGCTGAGCATGTATATATGGTTTTCTACTCCACCCACATTGGGGTAGAAGAAATCAGATATCATCCTTCGTGAACAGTCGGATGCGGCCGAATATTAAGAATGTTGGCCACGTACGCAATGGAAAGCAGTTCATCTTTCATCGCACGACCGGTAAACTCTGTAGCTGTAGCATAAGCCAGAATCAAGATGCCCAATCTTACAAAACACCCACCTCGGGGTTATCTCTCCGAGAACTTGAATGAAGGCCGGCGCAAGAGGCACAAAAGAAAGAAAAACTAGTTCAGCGGAGGATCGAACTCCGAACCTTCTGTGTGTGAGACAGAAATCATAACCATTAGACCACTGAACTGACGGTTTGCAATTGCCTAGACGTTCTACGGCACACGAGGAGAGCGAAAGTAAACCGTGTGAAATCATGAAATAAATGCTTGAACATTTGAACATTCAAGTTATTGTTACACAAACTCTACTATAGTCGAGAACTACCCTCTGTCATGTAGCCAGCGGAATTGGCCCACTGTCAAAATCAACCCGCCCACCAGGTTCCACTCATTGTATGACTTCAGGCACGAAGAAATCCCTCTGCCTTCTTCGACCGTGGTACAATCTTACATTTAAACGGCTTGACGCAACTGACAAGCGCATTAGTAGGTCCACCCCCAGTGCAACTCTAGAAGATTACCGTATCATGTCCTCCTCAACATCATACCTCGGCATCAGTTCTACCCCATTCTCGACACATCTCAAGATGTCCAAGGTAGCGAGTGCCATGGCGACACAGATAAATATCGTCGACTGTGCCAGAACAGCCCCCAGACACGATCGTCTTCCCCACCCGAAACACGCCTCATGTGGGTCGCGCTGTTGATTCTCTCCGAGGAACCTCTCTGGATCAAACACGTCCGGATTGGGATATGTCTCGGGGTCCGATAGAATAGACCTACAGCATATGAATGAGATATCAAACCAATGCCAACGAATTACAAACCAGATGTTAGCCAGCAAACAAGTTCCTTGTGGAATTAAAAACCCCTCGTAAATGATATCTTGTGTGGTAACATGTGATGCTAACTGTGCTGTATAACAATGCTATTGTCAGGCCAGAAATGTGGATGCACAAAAACGCTGTGACGTACCTACAGGAATCACCACATTCCACCTGAGAAGTTCTTTACAGATTGCGCTGACGTAGGGGAGCGCATCGTGATCATTCAGAGTAGGAAGTCTCTCATTCCCAATAACACGATCCATTTCTGCCTGCCCTTTCTTGAGAATTTCAGGGCACATAGCCATTACGAGGAAAAATGCCGATAATGTGGATGGTGTCTATCTCCGACGCATTCGTTCTGCGAGATGTATTTGTATAGATGGACCCAACTTACCGTGTCGGACCCACCTAATAAATTGTAGAAGCATGCAACACTCATGTGAGTAGAAGAGCACCAAGAGCAACACGTTGAAACCATACCTATGTACATGGAAAAAGAAACCCATTTCAAGATCTCTCGTTCCTCTGGGGTAACACCCTCCTGGAGAAGCCGTGATGTCAGTGATGGTAGAGCATCGCCTTTGGCCTAACTTGTCATCAGCATGCAAACACCATGAATTGGAAAAAATCATACTAAATGTTCCAAACACAAGCTGATGTGGTGTGTTCGCCGTGTCTCTGACTACCTTTTGCCATTGCTTTGCAATTTTGTGGAACCCACCTCCAGGAAACCACTCAGGCAAGTATAACACTGAGATATCCATGTTGAAACCCAAACGAGTCCAATGCGTGAGAAACATACAAATCGGAAATGCATCAACTAAGAAACGTCCTGGCATGATAATTGCGGAGAAAATGTGCATGGTTTTATCAGCCATCTCTACAAGTGGATCACAGTCCCCTTGGATGCTATAACCATGCGAGATCTTCAGAATCACTGAACTGGCCATCCTGTAAATCTGTTAGCATAGTCATCTAGCGAGCGGTCGACAACATTTGCACCTGCGGCAATACATCACCATGTTGTCAGGGTTTTTCAACACATTGCGCAAGAGCAGTTTTGCCTCGATTTCTTGAACAGGGTAGAATGCCTCTAGGCTGTCCTTCGTGCCAATCTGCTGATGAAAGAACTTCCGATGCTTTTGGCACTTGTCACCGTATGGTAGCAAGACAGTGAAATCATTCCAGCCAACGAGCTCACCGCCCATTATCAACTGCAGCCTGTTTGATGTGACAGCACTCTTTTTTTCTATCAAATCTTTACATGTTTTGAAAGAGTTCAACACAATGTATCGGGTCCCCATGACATTGAAGGATATGATTGGACCTAGCAAAGAACGAGCTGCCTTGAGTACACTGAGAATCTGCAACATGGATACTTGCCATATTTTTTGCTCATGTCCCTAAATGTTTTGTATGATGCATACACCGGAAAATCCAGCAGGTTTCCGATAAGGGGCCATCCAGAAGGCCCAGGTGGCAGTGACATGCTCCTCTTCTGGGCAAGACAACGGATGAGGTACAATGCCAAGCCGGCGAAGCAGACATCGAGAACATGAACCTCCATGGGCATATGACCAAGCTGCAATCCAAGTGGGTGAGGCAATGAATGAGACATCACAAGGTGAAAGGAAGGACATACTGTGGATTTTGAACCTATGTGGAATCAGCAAGCAGACGAACACGAACAGGGAATCTCACTGGTTTTATAAGGTCAAATGCCCTCCACAGTACAGCGTCGCAGGGACTGCATCAAGATCGTGTGGAAATGCTGCGGCCCATCTGAAGCATGGGAAAGGGCAGAAGTACTATAGCCGTTTGCAAAACGATGCGGAAAACGCGATCGAAAAATTGCACCTCGGATATCGCCGCATGCAGGACCCCGGACGCACCTGACAATTTGTACTCAACCTGACCTCAGCTGCGTCACACCACGCTCAGCTTAGTCTCAAGAACATGTTCCATGAGGTTCTGCAGAATGACTACAACATATGGATGGTGCATGTATCATTTGAGAGACCTGATGTCCGAACCCATCAATGCCCCAGAATGCATCCCGAGTTTGAGTTTTGTGGTCTTAGTTCCCTGTGAAACGATCTTGTCTCCACACCTGATGGTGTCGAGAGCCTTGACGAATGATTCAGTGCAGAGATGAGCTGAAGGTAGTAAAAAGACATACCTCAAGAGTGGCAGCATCGGTGATGAGGGTACGAGATGTGTTCTTGTCATGCCCCATAGTGTCGACAATGACGGAGTCACAAGAGCCGTGATGGAGGAGGTTTATGTATGGCTCAAGGCCAGGCACATGCTGCACCGAGCGCAGAGCACAACAAGGTGTCTTATTGATGACATCATGACCGACCATTTAGTTGACCGACTCGGATCACACCATCTTCACGCTTTCCGACCTCCGAGTCCTCCAGCTCTCGAGTCCCGAAAGGCGCTGACTGGAAAAGATCTCCGCTCTGGAACATGCATGTCCAATGACACGAAATTCAACATCCCTGCTCGGCATCCATGGTGGCGGAAGTCACCCTTTTCGTCACACGATTCTGGTGCATCCGGGGTCCTGTCTGCGGCGGCAATATCCGAGGTGCGATTTTTTCAATCGCGTTTTCCACATCATTTTGCAAACAGCTGTAAGTCGAACATCACATGATGTGACCAACTGTGACACACGACACTTTGGCAGACTTCTGGTCTGCTTTCCCAAGCCTTTGAATCATGTCTAAATTGAAAAACAATTCTGAGGAGTAACAGCTTTGAGTTCTGTTCAGCAATAAAAATGTAATTACATATCTACCGGATTTTAGCCTTTCTGCTTTTTGCCTATCTGTATGCACAGACATTTGCACGTGATGTTCGATGTCTCTCCACGACACCAACCTTAACCCTTTCTCACTGTGTCTTGGATGAGATATTATATCTGAAACACAAGTTACCTGGGCCAGATGCGGCCTTGCGGGACCCAGGCTCGCCAGTTCATTCATGTCTATGCTAATGGGGATCACATGATTACCTCAAAGCTGCCATTGCCTGCATCCGCATACAGATAACTCCAGAATTCGCTATAACTACGGCTTGGGCATAGTTGTAGTTGGTTGTAGTCTTTCCGGATTCCAATCTCTCATATTACTCGAGGCTCGATCGGAAGGTAAGTTTTCCTCGGCTAGTCGTCTGTCACTGTATCAACTAATCACTTACATAAAAGTTCGGACTGCTTGACTCGACAACCACACGTTGGGCCTCCTGTTCCATTGAGTGACTCCATGACGCTCGGAACGAACCAATCTGGAAGGAACTCGGATTCTCGGTGCCCATAACTTAGTTTGCTGTTCTCAGTGCGCCTTGTTGTGATGTGCGGTCAGAAAACCTTGAGAATCTAGGTAGTTCGATGGTGGGTCGGAGCGCGATGCGCCTGGATTGGCCATGGCTGGATGGTTCGCTTCCCCGATGTAAGGCTCAAGAATTTTCCAGCCACTTAGCTAGCTAGAGACAATAAGGGGATGGACCTTGTGCCCCAGGAGTCCGGGACTAGTCGCCTCAGGTTGGCTGGGAGATCCTTGCTGTCAACAAGTATCCCGTGTCAGTTTGTGGGTTTCCAGAGTCTGATCATCCGCACACGATGCTTCGACCGCCAAAATCAGTACGTATGCTGGCGCCAATTGCGCCATCCTCTTTCCTTTCAGACTCTCAGGGAGGCGTGATTTGTTATACGGAAAACTTGAAGAGAACGTTTACACCCGGTTTAACGCTTGCGGCGCAGAGTGTGCCAAACGTCGAGAGCACAGGGGCTGGCCATGGGCAAGTCAAGCTGCGAGTTTCGCCGATAGCCGGCGGAGTTTGTTGGCGGGAAAAGACCACGAGGCCGTCCGGATCAGGAAGTGGATCATGTCCCGCCGCGTCCTAGAACGTCTGCTTTCCGGGCGAACCTCCACGACCATGGGCCAACGTTCCCGAATATGGTCTATCAAAGAAAAATTCCTTCTTTGGCACTAGGTCAGCCAATCAACCGCTTATCACTGCTTATGAATCGACGTCAAATTGTGGGACTGCTCGCCAGACAGGCCAGCAGCTGCGTGAGACAACAACGGGTAGCGGGATTGCCACGAAAATGGTCTCCACTGAGGGTTTATATAGTCTGGCCGTGTGCCGGGCGGGCAACATTCCGATTTGTCCTCAACCCTCGCCCAGCCCGAGATGACTGTTCATCACGAGACACAACTCTCTCCCCCTCTTGACCGCTCCAGTGGTCGCCAGTTCGCATCGCTGGAGGACATGCCGCTCGACGTCGCACATCTTGTCGCAGACCACTCTTCCGTCCAGGATTTGATAGCTCTCAGCACTGTGCGTTGCTCTCTCCAAGCCAGCTCCGTCACGCTGACATTTTCTCTGCTTCTTTGAGGCCTCTAAACTTCTCCGGAGCTTGGTAATTGACCCTGGTATCTGGAAGAGATTGTACCGGAGAGATCCACTTTTCCTGCTCCCTCCGGGGCCATATGATTGGCAGTCCCCCACCTACCTCGTCAACGCCCTTTTACGAGCGGAAAAATTATATTCCGTGTGGCCGTCCTCGTCGAGCTGCCCAGAGATTCTCCGCACTCGATCTATGCGCTTCGGCTACGATGCAGCCCTCTCTGTACTTTTCGGAAGATGGCTATTTGTCGCAGAGGGACCAACACTCGTCTGCTATGATTCGCAATGCAGCGCTATCAATGAGTCCGCCGAGATGCTGTTCACTGAAGGCACGGGTCGTCGTATTCTCCGCGTATTCAGTGTTGGAAGCATGCGAGAAACTGGTGTCTTGGCATTCGCAGTGTTGCTCTTTCAAGACTCGTAGTAAGTGTCTTCTTCATTTTAAGTATTAAATGGTTCGCTGAATGGCGGTAGTGTTATCGCAAAGATTCCCATGGGTGGAGGAAAACCCTCCTCGTTGCAGATTGTCCTTACCTCTACACCAATCCTGGTTCGAGGTTGGACAGGATTGGTGCATGTCCGGCTGTACGATCGCTTTCTCGTAATGAACATTTGCGAGTGCTGGAATGACTGGGATTCGTCGGAGCATGTTATCATCATGGATATCGATACCATGCGGCGGTACCACATTCCACCTTCGACTCCTGAAAGGGTAAGTACTTACTTCCCGAATACCTTGTCTAGCTGACCACAAGCTCCAGGGATTTCATCCAATGCTTACAGTCACATCTTTCTTTGTCACAAAAACACACTTGGTCAAGGTCATAGAGTGTGGTATGAGATCCCGGGTTCGATTCAAGATGGAATGCTTCCCTTTACCCCGTGTCCACGAGATGCCATGCGACATCCTCTATCCATCACACCAGAGTCGGGTCGTTTATGGTCCGAAACTACGTGAATGCATCGCGATCTACGAATCACCCGACAAATCGGCGACTGGGAAAAAGTCCTTTGCCTTGTGCGGATTAAATGCCTTTTCGGATGGGAGTAGGCTGGAAGTCATCGAGGTTTTCCTGGAAACCGATGGAACCATTTTGTCCATAGCATCAGGATTCGACAGAGAGCTCGTGAAGTCTTTGTCCATGGGGCTGAACAAGCAGCACGCATGTGGGGTAGCCCTTGGGATGGACGACAAGCCAATCGTATTCGCTCTCGACTATCGCGGGCCAGGCTCTGTCTCATTCAAGTATTCCAGACTTGATCGCCAGTTCCCTGGGAGCGAATTACTCGCTTCCAGTGCCTTCCAGGGGACGGCATTTTTCTCCTGTCGGTCAAGTCAGCATACATCTGTTGAAATGGTTGACTTCGTTCATGACGCGAAGAAAGCGGATAAATGTTCGGTGGGTCCTTGTATCCATTCATCTACTGTCACTCTCTGATACCTATCCCCGTAGCCGGTGTATGTCCCGGATAGCGAGTTACAGATGAAATGCGATTGTGGTGAGTGCTACCTGGGGGGTTGACGAGCGACGGGTTCGTACACATCGTTATCGCCGTGTCAGAGGTGTCCTTCTAGATGAGGGTTAAGTATATCAGTAGAGCGATGTGCTGGGTTTTATCCCGGTCATCTATTTGAACTTTGAAGAGTACCGTAATAGACTACTGAGGACGAACTTGGTTCATTATGGATTGATAGTAGGACTAGTCTCCTTGGAGCCAGCTTACTATACTGTGAGGTCAGAAGTCGCAGGTGAGGCGAATACTTGTCCGGAGTGCGTAGGCCGTGGACTCCGAAACAGTCAGTATCTATACACGTGCCAGTGGTTGCGTAGGCTGAGATCATTACAAGTGTCTTCTTACACGTATGTATGTACATACAGCTCGCAACGATCGATCGAGAACTTTCCCGAGCTTGTCAAATGAACACTCCAATGAAAGTTCGTTATTCGTCATAGCAGATGCTTACCCTCGATTCCGATCCTCAGGAAAAGTCCATCTCACAGTGGCGTCATGCCTCACAATTTGGACGAGCTCGGAACATCGGCGGATTACGATTTATTCCCTCTAACTTAGGTATGCCGTGCACTGAGAATGTGAGCGACAAATCTTTGAGAAGTGGAGTTAGCCCACAGTGCGGCGGCGCGTATCTAAATGACACACATCACATGTATACCTTTGACAAGTTACTTCTTCTCGTTTCCGTTTGAAGCACTATTGCCTCCACCCGAAGCCGTATTACTCTGGGCACCTGACTTTTGGCATCCGTACCAATCAAAGACCATACACTCTTCATAATGACACGATACTCACTGCATGGGACTGCGCGTGTACCCAAGCTGTATATGTTGAATAATTGCTGGACATTGAATCGAATGTTCTACTCGGTGGGAAGGTGGGAAGAAGAGGGAGATAAAGGCGCATGCATTTTCATGTGGTGAATCGGATATCGCCGATGCTGCGATCTTGCGCCCATGACCGCCGAGATCAAGTTTCCGTCGGGACAGCGACCAAGAGAGGTTCGCATACCGACGACTAGTAAGAGACGAACACATCCAAGTTCGAGGTATTTATTGTCCGGAAGCTCCAGAGTCAACATATACTTCCAGCGAACATGGAGCTAAAGATTGTTGCTTGAAGCTTGAACGTCCAACTGAAGAATCAAGCCATGGCCGTGGCTGTGCCTACCAGCTTTGTCAACGTCAATATTCCTCGCGGTCTCCCACTGTCATTTATGACAAGTTACCGAAGCCAGTCAGTATGACACGCTGAATTGTACGAACGTTGGACGTACGCCTATGAACTCATCGAGTCAAATTCCTCCGCCAATGGGTAAGTATAAGAACATGCCTTTGCAGAACCAGGCAAGGTACATCGACAACCGCAGACTCAGACTCACAGCACGAACTTATTGCGATAGTTAATCCGCGGCGGTCACTGTACATCTCGGATACGTCACGGTGCAGAGAAAGGACAAATAATATAGAGTCCAGAGTCCATGACTTGTTCCGTTGGATACATCACCGCTCCATGTATTTGGGAGGTCGTGGACGCCATCAGGCTCCTTCCCCTCAAACGCTGCGAGTGTGAAGGTCAGACGCCTTAGTAGAAGTATACATTATGCATATCAAACCGAACCAAATATTTGCACATTCTTCACCCTGCATTCCAATTTGTGCGCGTCCAACTTGAATGACGTCGAGGTTTTAGCGGTCATATCGACATCATGAAGGGCCGAAGAATCAAACTTTTGCTGCCAGAGCCTATTCAAATCGACAGACAGGTTATCATTTCTTTGTCTCAACGATATAGTACATGAGCACAGCGAGCACATCTTTGTATGTTACACGGGATCTTTCCTGAGTAGGTACGGTTAGCGCCCACTATGCGTGAATGTCCGAACGACCAACATGACAGGAATGCATCATGAGTTGGTGCATTACTTCTTCTCGTTGCCCTTCGCAGCGCCGTCACTTCCGCTGGAAGTCTGAGCATTTTCGCGGCGGTCCGCAGTGCTCTGGGCACGCGCTTTGAAATCTTGATTAGTGTTAGTTCGATCCTGTCCCAGTCAACCATCTCGAATTCTCACTGCCAAAACAAAGCTCACTGCATGGGACTGGATGCGTGCTGCAGCCTCCTTATCCATGTAGGTAGTTTTGTTTGGCATGGTGAGTAATATCGAGTGTGATGGTTGGCGTTGGGGTGAATGCAGAAGCAGCATAGTGGGTAAGCAACATTTATATATTATGCAGGCGGACGTTACCGGCGGCAACTTCCTGCGATCTTGCGCCGACAATGGTCAGCGTGGACAGTCGTGGACGAACACATGGCCGAGGAGAGAATGTTAAAGTCCGCCGACCTCCCAATAAGAGAGGACGCAGATCGCTGAACAGCACCTTGTCTGGTCGAATTTCCGTCCGGATGTTCTATCTAGTACACGCCACGGAGGAATCCAGGGTTGAAGCTTTGAAGTCTGATCGAACGCGGGCTTTCATTATCGCAGCCCGGACTTGAGGCCTCGTCAGATTGGCTTTGCTACCACAATTTGTTGGGGTGACTAGCTTACTTTAATATCAGATTTCAGGGCGTGAAATGCAAAAAACCTCACGCTGTTCCAGGAAACTAGAGCACGTCTTTTCCATCCTGATGACGGAATTTGGTCCAAGGAATGAGACAGGTGATTTCCGTAGTGTGAGCAAGAGCACGCGAGAGGAAAAAAATAGACTTACAAAAGAAAGTAGACGATACTATCAGGAACGAATCCATGCTACACAATTACAACACTTCTTTACTTCGGATCTGCAGGAGCTCATACCTTGCACTCTTTGCTAGCAGCTCACGCAGCAGCAACATGAAAAAGTGTTGTGTGTTTTTCCGAGCACCTCCCAAGTCGTTGATATTCATCGAGCCACCTTTCTATGTTACCCAACTCCACACGGTCACATCTTCTCGCAGGCATTCACGATGATGTATTGGACCCAGAACATGAGAATGCCTGTCAACGAAGTGTCACGGTCACTCTGTGGAGGAGCCCCTGAATATGCATTCCTATGCGGAAATGTTCCCGTTTTCAAACACCGCATTTCCAGGAACGAAAAATATTAGGACTTTTTGCCCAAAGACATCGCGTTGGTCCAATCCCTTGGAGCCACATTCGTCATCTTGCTTTTCTTTGCATCGTATCTGCTAACATAATCAGTTTACCTCTCACGAGTGAGTGGATGTTGCTTTTGCAATATGTTCTACAAGACTGGATAGTACTTGCCGAACCTCCTCGCCCGGAGGAGAGTCCTCCTTCATGAAGAGTGTAAATGGACCTTGCGGTGCACAGAGGTCATGCTCATTCGGAACTTGCCTCCTTTGTATCGGGTCCCCTGTCAGCATGTTGAGCCACAAGATGATAGTGTGTCCTCACTGCTCTCTCATCCAAAGGATGCTCACAGCACTCAACAGTTTTCCTCTCGCTTCATATAATCTGCCTTGGCTTTATGGAACATCCCCATATCGGGCTTTGCCAGGATGTGGCCCTCCCAGTTATTACAAAGGATCAAACAAACCTTCAACTGCTAATTAACAGATGAACAGTTTGTGCAGCTAGAGGTGAGGACAGACAATGCACTCGAGAGGTATAGATGGTAGTACAAGAGATGATGTGGATCATGCTTCCCAGATAACAGGGGGTGTTAAATGTGGGCAAACTTTGAAACAGCAGAAGTGCACCTCAATCGACCCAATACTCACGTGATTGCCACCACTATGGTTATGTTCGTACGGTGCTTCTTGGAAAGCGAAATAAAATATTTCGCGGTTTGCCACTATCATGAAAATTACCTGTGACCAGTCACCAAAAACTGTTAGTATAAAACCTTCAGATGCTCGTTGAATAGTACAAACGTCGAGCCTACGTCTATGAAATTATTGAGTCAAATTCATCTACCATTGATGGGTATAAGAACTTACCTTTGCAGAACCAGGCACAAGAAGGTGCATCGACGACCGCAGACTCAGCATGAATTTATTGTGATAGTTAACCCGCGACGGTTATTGTCACGGACACATGCAGAGAAAGGACAAATGATATAAAAACCAGAGTCTATGACTTGTTCTGTCGGATACATCATCGTTGTATATGTCGGGGGAGTCATGGAGGCAATCAGGCTCCTTCCCCCCGACGCTCCGAGTGTGAGGGCAGTTGGGGCAGTTTGGACACCTGGAAATATGGACGCATGTCAAGACGAATCAAATATCTGTATATTATCACCACTCAGTGATGTCTGACCTGTGTTGAATGATCAGCGCAACGATCAGCATCACAGCGACTTATCGTAGTAAGCTCCGGAAAAGGCATTCAAGCGAGCCCGGATCGGATTGGATAACTTTGCTAGGATATCACTGAGAGGTTTAGACCTTTGGATGACTATGCTCCTGGTAGGTTATGAAACCGGACGAAATCGATTTAGTAAAGCCAAACAATATTGCCGTTTGACAGGACTATGGCGGGGCAACTTGGAAACTATGGAACAGCACCGACCGCATGAGCTACCAAAAAGAAGTCACCTGCCATTACACATCCCACATACTGGTGAGAGGAGTTATCACGAACCTGCATGAAGTATTACAGAACACTTGCAGACACAAGGGTCCATCTATAGTACAGACATGGCGATCGGGAGACTATGTAAACTTTGAGGCACGCTACTGGGTCTCGGATCAAAACTAGCTGATAGGATAACAGACGGATAACGTACAACTTATGGGTGTGCTACCAATACAGCGTCAGGCTAGAAGTCCCTGAAAGATACAGGGTAGTCCGAATAACGCGTGCATCCTCGAGCGAGACCATCTAGTCTTGACTATCAGCAATTTGAATGGAGCAGGACCTAGTCGCTAAAGTCGCAACCTAGAAAGGAACAAGTCGTCGGATGAGAGGCTGAAAAGGGAACAACTCGTAATCTGAAAATAGTACTACGTCCAGCGGTCCAGTCGTCCGAACAGCGAGAAAGATCCGAGCAAGTGTTTGAGATCGCCATTGCGACCTTCCCGAAGCGAACGTGACGACATCTAGATCTGATTCGTCCGCTCGAGGAGCTCTTTGTTCCCGTTCTAGTCGGAGCACGTTCCGTCGACATTCCCCGGATGATCCGCGAGAGTTGGCGAGTGGAGTATATCGACTTCGCGGGAAATGAAGCAGTCCCCAATACAACGACCCTGAATGACATTCTCGGGTTGGAACGTCGCGCGAGCGTCGGCTCGATCAAGTGAACAACACTGCAGGCCTCGTGACGCGGTCGCGGAGCTGGCGATGGGCTTTAGCGCACGTGCAATCTTTACTGCATGAGGCAGTGGACGCCTTTGTAGCGAGCCCACAGCAATGAGCAGAGGTTCACGAATGTGAATCTGTCGACTGCCAGCTGACGCGTCTCATCATTGATACGGTTATCTGTCGCAGTCAGATGAGCACCCCGCTCAAGGAGAAGCCCCGTACCATCAACGGATGACCTGTTTCATAAAAACGTGTTTGCGACACATGAGCGTCCCGCTTTGGGTTTGTTCGGGTGCTCCAGCGCCCGCCCTCGTCATTTGGCTGGGCGATTGGTATCAGATATCAGTCGGAGCGGTCGAATAACACCATGCTTGAAGGATAGTGTAGAGTTATCGCGTACACGCAAGGTACATGGTGGACGTGAACGTCAACATGAACGCGAGATTCGGCAAGAAGACCAGGACAGGTGACCTGTCGGCGTGACTGGTGGACCACGTCAGGTGAACATGACGAGGCGATGGCGATGCGTCGAAGAACGATAAGACAGTACAGATTACTGTGGCTGTCGTTTGTCTTATGTTCCTCCCTCCTTCACTGTCTTTCCTTGCTGTTGGGCCATTGAGGCGAGTGAAGCTCCTACTCTTCCTGGAAATGGAAAGCTACGGACATCGAACGATGCCTAACATTCGCCGAGGGCGCGCCTCCCGACGAAGCTGGCCTGCAGTCGAGCTTCATCACACCACTCGATGTGACTCCAACTTGAAGGCAGACACAGTAACCAAAACATTCTTTGGACTTGACGCCCGAGGACCATGCCTCAATGATACCATCAGGGAGCTGCGGAGCTTCGAGACCAACTCTGGTGAGCCCATCTCGAGCGCCCGGGTTGGTTGCACCAGTGAACCTTTGGCTTCTCCATGGATACCTCGCAGTCCCCCTCCCCGGACACGACCCACGCGACGCCGTGTCATACGCCACGTCGCTGGCCGTATGTGATACGTTGATTCCTTGTCGTCATCGTCAACGGCGTCGGTCTACGAAACCTGGTCCAAATCCGCCGCCGCTGCTATCGGAGATGACCGAAACACTCGATATCCTAAACCCCGCAGTGTCCGGGGTCTCTTTGCCAATGTTCTTTGACACTCGCTTGCCACGACCATCTGTCTATGGTCGCACGTCTCAGCTCTGATCGGTCGCCAGGCGCATTCGGCGTGTCGAGCGCAGCTGTGTTTCTACGCCTCCGCATGCCCTTGCCAAAGATGGTGATGGTTCGGATGTCTATCTGCTGTCCTTATTTCCATCTGTCAAACGCCGCTTTAACGGCCCATAAGGCATGGACATGACGACCGGAAGCCGGTCCATACCTCTCCGACGGAGCCACTATTGATAACAGCTTGTTCTCCTATAGGTTACAGGACGTCGTGATATGTAAATGCCAAGTGGATGGAGAGTTAAAGGTACAGACACGTTCATTCCCTCGGCGGGCGAAGTATGCACGTTCGACCTGCACCTAATGAATTCCCAGCGTCTGAACGTGGACGGTTTGCGCCCCCCGTTTCTCCAAATCTTGCCCATATCTCAACTTGTGGAGATGTTGGGTAATAATACCAAGATTCACAAGGTTCTACCGGGCAAATGACAACGTCGATGCAGAATTACGTCGACTCTAATTGAAGAGGTACGTGTGGCTAGCGATCGCCGTCTCTGAAAAAAAAACTGCTTCGGTCATTGATTTATTCACCCGAATTCTGCACTCAACGTGCCTTCGGTTAATTCAACTTGAAGTCGTAAAAAATGTCTTCGTCATCCACCTAACGTCATCATCTTTATCCCTATCAATCTACCGTCATGATACATATACAATCAACCTCACCTTCAAATCCTTATCTCGTTCCATTTAGAACGTACCTTTTTAGGGGTGCGATATTGTTGGTCTCACTCTCACGACCGCGAACCAATCACGAACGAGATCGATCAAACCTTGCTCAACCACCCCAACAAGCGCAGACTTGACCATCGATCCATGGCTCTTGCCCGAGATAGTAGCTGGCAAGGTTCCATATTCTTGGGCCTGGAAACGCTGTCTCTATGTCTGTTCCCCACCCCTGAAGAAACCAACGCATGCAATTCGCGCGTCCTGTCGGATCGTACCTTCTCTGTTGCCAATCAGGCATGTTCGTTCCTTCATCCAACTACTCAGTCATCATCCACGACCAAGTGCGGCCTGCGCGCATGCAATCGGCAACGCCGCTTCTTCGGATGTGTGCCTCCTAATTTACCTCTCAGGTACGTGCCTTACCACCTTTGTCTCGCCCAGGGGTGTTCTTTTTACGTGTACATACATGATCGGGTGTGGTGCCATCGTGTTGCATTGCGGGGCGACGAGCACGTTTCAGCACGGCTCGGATCTGTTCCACCGTCGTCGCCAGCTCGCTCGACGAGTTCTCCTCCCCCACACGCATGTATCGTCCATGTCTATATTCACTGACGTCCATCTTCTTGGGGTCATGACCCGCCGGACATCTCGACCGCATCGCGACGGATGGCAGCGATGATACAGCACCCGTGCGCCAAAATGCGACCGCAACGCCACTGTCAAAGCGAAGCCAGCCCTCTGAACGCGCGGCACAGTCGAATTACAAGTCCCACGAGAAGGGTGGGCTGTGTCGGCGACCTGAATCGACCCCGGGTGCGCAACACTCCGCGCCATATGGAGACGCACAGGTGGCCAAGATTCGACGATTCGTAGTTGGGCTCAAACCTTCCGCTGGGTTGGCGACGGTTCTGCCAAGTCGTGAGTTACGTCAGCGTGGCGTTCTACCGGACCTTGTCAGCGCCTTGAACTTGGCGTTTTGGTTCGACATTACTTTGACATCGGCGCGACACTACAGAGGTTCAGCACCGCGGGTGGGTGTGGGTGGGTGTGGATTGCCGTCGGCCGTCGGTACTAAACAAACGACCACCCTGACGCGTTTCACGACTGCAGCCGAGCATCACCATGATCCATGATCGGTGGTACTAGCCAATGGAGTCGACTTCGAACGAGGTACTTAAGCCCGCCGAACGTGGGCGCGCGTGCCCAGTCAGTCATTCGGCGCAAAATGAAGTTGAGTTGGCAAGTGGAGATCGATGGCGATGGATATCAACTTGGTTGTCGTTCGACGCCGATCGGACGGAACTCGTAAACACCACTGCCAATCGCACGTGTGCAGGTACATAGTCGTGCTAGCTGTCTAAACATTGGTATCACACTACTCCACAAATAATGGAAGGTCCACCAGCATGGTGAGATACGAGCAGACACTTGCCTCTATCTGTATCTGTATCTCATCTCCTGCCATCGGATACTTCCTAGGTTCCTTGACGGTGCAGTTTCATTCCCAGTTTCGGTATCCCATCGCCCTTGTAAAGACATGCGCGGCGTACAGCCTGTGATCACAATGGGGGATTCGGCAAGGCGAGCCGAAAGGACCCAAGCGTTGACAAAATCGTCGGTGTACCGCCCGAAACCTTGACATGGCCGACGGCACGGACATTGGAGTTGAGGCTCGGGTCGGGGTCGTTTTATGATATTCCTGATGAGGCATTCGCGATTCGCGGGTCAATGTCACGATACGAGCTCGCTCACGCCGATCAGTTTGAGAGGCGTTTCCCGGGACGCGTGCAAACGGGACGCGGATGGTGCGCAGTGTAGGGCTTTTCTTGACGCAATCCTTCCATTCTTCCACATGAAGCGCAGGGCGTATGACGATTCTCTGATATAGACGTCGATGCATTTCCGTCTCTCGCAGGACCATCCTCCGCGGATATTTCATCGAAGCAGGGAGGGGGAAGTAATGGCGGTGCGATATCGAATGCGCAGGGATGGCTCGTTTTTCTGGACGTGTGAGACGAGTATTCCTATCCTGATTATTGTGAACCACGAGAATCAGACGCGCATACGGTCCCGTCCCCTTCGCGGCTCAAAATCACACTGCCTGCGTCGGGCGGCAACCGGGCGATTCGTTTTCCCGCTCGCCACCGAAGTAAGGGGAGGGAAAGCATGGAACGCCGGGAACTATTTTAACACGGGCTGGGCGTGATAATTGGGGTGGCTTATCAAGACGGCCATCGTCCAGGACGTGTAGCTCTATCTAGGTTTTTTTTCTGCTCGTTGGCCGGTAGTTTCTGTTTCTGGAACGCACGTCTGCTTTCTTTTGAGCATTCCGTGGGTTTGGAAAGTGACGGTCGTCGCAGAGTCCGTCTGTGGGGGATGCCATATTTGACGTTACGTTGCATACCTCTACGAGGTGGTAAGAGCAGGTAATGACGAAGGACAAGGCAAGGTTTCGGGAACCGCGCTATCGGCGCTGCGAAGCTAGCTCCCTATGGACATATAGCGTGCATGATGTAAGAAAGCAAAGGTGACGCAATGGGTTGGGTGTTAGTCCGGTCACCGCGCGGGTTGTGTGCATGTGGGTATGTGTGGCATGTATAGCGCAGAGGTTCCACAGCGGTGAGAGGGTCCGAGGGAGGAGAGTTGTCGAATTGGATCTGGCCGGGGTCGAAAATAGAATGTGGGGAAATAAACAGGTGCAAATAGATAAAAGAGGAGTGCCTGGCATTCCCATAGCCGGACCGAGACCCCGGAAGATATTTGGTCCACCACCACTGCGCTCGTTCTTTAATATTTCTTTTTTTTTTCTTGATTTTTTTCCCGACGCCATGGCATATCCTCCGCTCGTCAGACAGGATGGCTTCCAGCTGCCCTCCCCCGCACACACCGCGTCTCCAAAGTCCACCCACGACGACGACCGCGACGACCACCTTTTCATGCCGCACAACATCTCCTTCCTCCCCGAGCCCTTCCGCAAGTTCCCTGCGCAGGCCCACACCCACCACCCGGCCCAGCCCCAACAGCCGATCGACTTTGCGGACGAGCTCGCCACCCTCATCGACACGCCACATGTCTCCTCCCACGAGCGATCGACCCACTCCCGCTCCCCCAACGACGACACGTACAGACACAACATCTTCGACATCTCTGCCCCCGCCCCCGCGCAGCAGCAGGACGTGTACCAGCACGACTATGCCCACTTCAACTCCACCCTCCCCGCGATCAACTCGTCCATGCGCTACGAGCCACACCCAGATCCGTCTGCTGCATTCCAGTACCGCCACTCGCCGTCTCCTACCCATCGCTCCCGCTCGCGGTCCCGCGCACCCTCGGTCGGCCCGACAAGATCCGCCCGCCGCGATCGTCGTGCCAACTCCATCTCCTCGCACGTCTCCAGCACCAGTCCCCCGCCCCGTCCTCATCCCCACGCAATTGTCATCCCCGGCCGCGGAAACTCCATGGGTGGCTTCTTTGTCCCGAACGGAACCAGTGCCCCACAGGACTACAACCTCCCCACCCCCGATTCCATCTCCCACTCCTTTGGCCTTCAACATGCCCATCCCCACCCGCAACATTCCCAGTTCTACGCGCAGAGCCCGTCATCGCCCTACTACCCCGGCCCGGGCATGGGCATATCTCCCACCGACGTGGAGACCCTCAACGGTATGTCCATCAATGGCATAACTCAACATCTCGCATCCCTCCCTGCCTCTCACGTCAACGGCCTCCCCAAAGCCGCCACTTCCGCACCTTCGTCTGCATCAGCAAGCAAACAACTCGACCCCGAGACTCACCTCTCCGAAAAACGACGTCGCCGGCGCGAATCCCACAACGCCGTCGAGCGCAGGAGACGGGACAACATCAACGAACGCATCGGTGAACTTGCTGGCCTGATTCCCGGCATCCTCTTCGAGTGCGACGGTCCACTTGTCGTGCCGGGTGCCACGCCACCGGCAGGATCGGCCCCCGGGCCGAATCTCTCCGAGGATCTATTCGCCTTGGGCATCTTGGGTGAATCTGGTGCGCGATTTGCGCCCATTGCACTGTACCGCCTTGCTGATCGCGACATTCGACAGGAATGCACGTCCTGCCAGTCGAAGAGGGACTACCTGACTTGCCAGAAGAGGGATCTACTGTGAAGAAAGACCCCAGCGAAGACAGTGAGGGGCTGGCGCAAACGTCGCCTGGCTCTGTGTCCGCTCCAAACGGAAATGCGAATAGCGCTACTGTCAATGATCAGACGACGATCAAGGCCAACAAGGGGATGATTCTGCGCAAGGTACCTGCCTGCGCTGCTCGCATATGTCGTGTTACTGACACGTTTGGTAGTCGGTCGAGTATATTCGATACCTCCAACAGCTTGTGTCTGTGCAGGCCTTGAGGGGAAGAGACTTGGAAGAACGTAACCGAGTGCTGGAGAGAGAGCTGGCGGCGTTGAGAGGCGATATCGCACCGTCTTCCTCGTCTTCGCCCTCGGTGGCGTCTTCGGTGGTCTTGTCGATGTCATCATCGGGTACTTCGGCATCTTTGCAGCCTTCTTCTGTGCCCGAGTCCAATGGACGTGTAGATTGTCGCGGCGGCAGCGCCGAAGATCTGGAAATGGAGGATGGCAGCGTGGAATCGGAGGTGGGGGTCGAGGAGGCCATGGGCGAGCCGCGTGGCAGACGACTCGCACGCGCGGGGGACAAGGCGCAGACACACCCGCTCGCACTTGCATTCGGGGAGGAAGGCATGGAGACTTAAGCACCGCCATCGTCTACCCTCTCTGATACCTATCCCATTCGCCGCCCTGCCTTTTAATTGTTTCATCCTTGCCTCATCTATGCGTTTCATATTCCCTCCTTTTCCTGCTCTCAAAATCCTTCCTTCCCTGTCATTGAAGCGACACCCTTTCCACCCATAACTGCCCGCATCACCGTCTGGCCGATCTACGCGCTCATTCCAACGCGCACTGGAAAGCGAAAAAGTTGATGTCTTACTGTCTTTTATCTGATCCTCGTTCTTATCCACATCCTCCGTTACCCTTGCCATTCGCACGAAAATGTACCACCGGTCACGATTCGTGTGCCTCTGGCTCTTTTTCTTTTGACCGACGGATCACGCTAATATATTTGCTTCCTTGTCAACTTCTTTCGGATACCATGTACGGTGGATGTTGTACGATGCGTTGTGGTGCATTCACGAGTCGGGCGCATTGGGGGGGACACGGTACGAGTAATTTTCTCCCCCAAAAGCCTTGCTGTTGACGACGACGCGAGCACGAGACGTATACGAATGTTTCTGTATGTATAGTTAGTTATACGTATTTCGCCTGTGGCTGGGACGTGATTGTAGCAAATGTGATTACAGAGGATGAAACATTGGACAAGATATGACCCAATGAGCTGGAAATGGAAGCGGTGGGCCCGTCGCGGTGGTCTGACGTTTGCTGACTCGGCGACTTCGACGGAGGGGCACACGAACGCGTACGAATGTGGCAACGACGCGCCCGGGGCACGGAGGTGTGAATGTCACTTGACACGTCGGTGACGAGAACCAACGTTCGATCGCCGTCAATGGGTCTCGTGCTCGTCCCGGTTTGGGAGCGGCAACTTGGGGCTGTCCTAAATCTAATGTGGATCGCCGTCGACGACAGAGCGGAGCCCAGCCTAAAATGGATCAGAATATCAGTGGTGTGCCCACTAGCGTCGGTGGGGCATCTACAAAGCACCGTTCCGATCCCACCTGTCTTGTGCCCTCCGTCGCTATTGCGGCTCGGACGACGCAGGGATCGGGGATGCGCTCCGCGTTATTCGTGCGGAACACCGACAATAGACACGTACTTAAGTTGATTGTGTGCCCCTCCCGAGTTGTCGTCCAGCGTCATGTATGCCGACGACGTTCACCAGCGGTGCCCTCGTCAGGCGCTGCTCGGACGCTCGGGCCGTCCGCCCGATGCCTCCAATCCAAGGCGCTTCCCTCGTGCTTTCTCTGGGCTCGACTGGCGGACCAAGTCGCAGACGCCCAATTTGGCCAGCACCTGATGACGGCTGGCGCCAGAGTGAAATAAACGGTCGTCTAGCCAGTCAGCGACAGGGGTTCGTGGTCGCCAAGCGTGTTCACGCTTTGACCACGTACGTGAATGGGATTTTTCGGCAATCAACCACCGTTTAGGATGCGATCGCGAACGTACCCTCGAAGCCACGTAGAGACGACGCTAGCAATGTTCAGTCTAAGCCTATTCCCCATACCAATACCCTCGCGTTAGCTAGCCCACTGGCGTAACCCTAGTGATCTCTTCAAGTGATCCTGGGGGAGCGAGGGAACAAATAAGGGCGAGATACGAGGATGACGGCATATGCGTCGTCTTGATAGCGTCCCTTTGATCCATTGTCCGTTCTCGGGAGTTGCTTAGCAGGCCGTGAAAGAGCGAACCCCCAACAGATGGGGATGGTTTAGACGAATACGAAACGGACATGGAGTCTAACTCTCTACATCCCCGTCATGCATTACATACGAAGGTATCCGAACGTCAGATTCCCCTTGCTCTTCGGCTGGGGGAAGGAATGTGGAGACCGAGATCAGTCGTGGTGTAAACCCGAGTAGAGTGCATGGAGGGACGCACGTGTGGCATGCCAAAAGTATATAACGAGGCCAAACATCACCACGGCGAATGCGGGGAAGTATAACCAGTACGGGGAATAGTGCTACCGACGAGAGAAGTTGCCTTAGAGGAACACTGGTGCAGTACACGGGGACAATACGTACAAAGAAGAAAAGACCTTGTTCGTTCACGATCAGCACATTCGTCGAGGAATCAGTAAGATACATACCAAAGATAAGTCCATAAAAGTCGCTGGTAAGCAGGGACATATTAAGGTAAGAGGACGATGCAGTGCGGAAGAGCCAGGGAGCCACCGAGAAGAACAGGAACATGGCTGCAGCTTGGTCAGTTTTCCGCACACTTTTAGATATAAGAATGTACATAAGGTACATATGGACAAAAGTCCGACTACAACAGGGTCAGCATGCTGTGATGCAAGGTCCGAATTCACATACTCGTTACGATGTTCCATGGAGCAAGCCATATCGAGTCTCGTTCCAAAACAAATGCTTGGATACCTGTCACGAGGGTACCCCACATACCAAGTTGTCCAATAACCTAAGGCCCATGCATCCGAGACATTGGCCAAAAGAAAAGCGTAGTACACACCTCGTAGAGTGGCGAGCGTCTCACAAAGAACTCTTCCGTTGCATTCGCTGGTTCATGGATGAGTCGCCTGACTCACTATAGCCATTCGACAACTCACCAATACCAAAGGTTGTGGCAGCCACAAGCATCAAGGCATCTCCTATGCCGCGGTTGATGGCGTGTTCATCTTTACCTGTGACCAAGTCGGACACAACTAAGAGACAAAGACCCCCGATGCAAATCGTAACACCCTGAAGTTGTCAATACAAGACATCGCCAAGTAAAGTGAATTGACACCTACCAGTACTTGAGTCCAATGGTACTTTGTTCTCATATATATCCAACTAGTAAATAGGCATACTGGAATAGCCCATCTACGAACAAGGTTGGCATGAAATCATGATCACAAACAAGGGGTCTTACGCGTCAAGCAGCATACACGACAAGAGATCAGTATAACTGTATGCCTTGTGGGGTCCTCAAATTTCGGATAGCAAATTCTGAATGAATACCACACACCTTGACAGCAAGGAAGTTCCCTTCTGCATCGCCAAAGGACAAGAGAAAGTCTAGAAGAGGATAGTTTAAGGAAGAACAATAAGTGAGCCTTGTAAAGATTGCACACATTTCCATCCATCCCGAAATATGACCTTTGTCCAACCTCTAAATCCATCTAAAGTCATAAGTATTGGGCAATGGTTTAGAGGACTGTGCTCACATCTATGAATAGTATAAGGCGTATATACAATAAAGACGAAGAAATATCTATGGTAACAGGAGAGTATAGCGATTGCAGATGACGACAAAGGGCATAACATACCCGAAAAACGTCTGCGTGCAAGGCAGAATCCAATGACGTTCAACTAACTGACTCGTCGCAACGGACGAACACGTGAGGCTGAAACTTAATAGCTGACCGCCAAGAATAGCGTATGTAAAAGATGGTGTCCAAAGGCTGACAAAACGCGCATACAAGCTCTTGAGAAGTGATGTGGGAGAGTCAAGGATAATCGAAGGGCGAGCATGTTTTGTCGAGGGATACGCGCAATCCGGCAAAGATATACCTCCTTCGTCCGGTTCCTTTATCTCGGAAGATGGTTCGACAGGCATGGTAAGAAGTTGATATTCATCATGCAACGGATCCGGTCGACGAGGGTGGGTTTTTGGAGTGAACCACTGTTTCCATAGTGCAACAATAGCCGCTTTGTTTTGTAAGACCACACAACTAGTATGAGGAGTAATAATGCGAATCAACCCACGTGTTTGTTCGGTACTCTCCATATTCTCAACCAAGAGCGAAGCTCCCCGACTAGATTAAAGTGACAAACCCGGCCCCCCGTGAATGGAAGTTGGGTTCCTGGACTTCCTCGACGCGCAGCTGAGAAGTGATGAGAAGTTTCTCGGCGTTGGGACTTAATCCGGATCTGAGCAAGAAAGTAGTGAAATCAACTAGACACAACCTAGCAGTGAGAAATACACACTCGTTGAGTTTGTATGGAAGGTCTCGTGCTCAGAAAGTGTTAGACAAATGTGGAGCCAAACAAGAGCCGAGCGTCTACCTTGTCAGGGAACCTGAGACAGCTGGTCAGCAAATACAAGTCGAACTGCGAATATGTATTCAGTAATCGACATCACTTTATCAGTTGCTTGGATGTAGTTCGAAGCAAGAATTTGCCGTGAGCCAGAGGACGTTGTGGAGGTCGACGAAGCTCGGAAGAAGCGCTGTCAAACATTCCCAAATAGACGCGTCGCGTCTTCCACCCGTTTCACACGTTCTATCCCGACCGTCACCAGAAAGACCGGATCGCGGATACGGCATGCTGGATGGATACAAATCTGACTATGCCGGTTCCGATGCTGTGAGTATCCCTCCAAATTGTGCTGGTTGTCACATTGTAACTCTTCCCTTAGATGGAAGAAATCCTCGAGATGTCTCGATTCGAATACCATAAAGACTTTGGTATTGCAGAGGCACCAATGGAATCGGAACAACCGTCCTATCTTCGTAAACACGACATGAATGCTCGCTTATCAGCCCTCGATTCTGAAATCAAAGGGATTGATGAACAGGTGGAGCAACTGCAGGTTCTGCGCCAGAATCTGCTTCAAGAGAAGCAAGAGATAATGCGGCAACATAAGACAGTGTCAGGCGCACAGCCTACTGGAAAAACAGTCATCGGCGGAAAAGGGAAGGCTAGAGCGAGTGCAACTATCGACTATACTATAGAGTTCGACTGGGACCTTCAACTCAAGGGTACCATGAAGAAAGTGTTTGGAATCACCAGTTTTCGACTCTGTCAGCAAGGGTGAGCGCACGGTTTTTATTTGCTTCCCTACTCACTCAAGGAGCCTAGGGTTTGCAATGCCAACGTGGACGGTCGCGACGTCGTCTGCGTGATGCCAACAGGTTTGCGGTCCCTTATTCGTAGTGCGAATTATCTTAACTTTCCCTTTTCCGGGAGGCGGTGGCAAATCGTTGACTTATCAGCTTCCAGCCCTACTAATGCCGGGCTGCACATTGGTTATTTCACCGCTCATCTCGCTGATAACAGACCAGATTCTGCATCTCAGGGAAGCCGGCGGTAAGTCAATAGGTTTTACACTACAGCTATGTTAACCGTGATTTTACAAGTTGATGCTGTTATGTTGACCGGGGGGACCTCCAAGGCGCAAGCGAACGAGATTCAGCAACGATTGACTGCAATGGCATCTTTAGGGGGAGGGGCGCCACAAAAGGAGATAAAGTTGTGCTATGTTACCGTATGTTTTTCTTCTCTAGCAAATAGATACCGATGGAATCACAGCACGCAGCCCGAGAAGATCGCGAAGAGCAAGGGCTTCATGTCCCTTCTGCGCAAACTTGTGGAGAATGGCAAGCTAGGTGTGACCTCAGTCCGTAAAAGTGGAATTTCAAGTTGACGACAACTTCTCAGCACGCATCGTCATTGACGAGGCTCACTGTGTCTCTCAGCTAGGTCATGATTTTAGGTATAGCCTCCACCTCGAAAATGTCTGTTTCAATCCCAACGCACTGCAGGCCTGACTACAAAAAACTCGGCTTCCTACGACAGTTCTTCCCCCGCGTGCCAATTCTTGCGTTATCCGCCACCTGCCCTCCGAGGGTCCTCCAAGACATGCTCAAGATTCTCCACATGAAACCAGTCGTAGACGGGAAAGGCAAGGATGCGATGGTCATGATTACTGTCACTGGGCTTATCTCGTTATCTAGCCGCCCCTCGAGATGGAACGATCTATTTCTCTGCGCCTTTGTATAGGAAAAACCTACACTATGCCGTACTTCCCAAACCATCTTCTTCGAAAGAAATGATCTCCATTATGTCTGAGTACATCTTGCAGAAACACAAGAATGACAGCGGGATCATTTATTGCCTCTCAAAAAAGGTTTGTCTATTTGGCCCACAAGCCAGTGAATGTTGGATACAGTTGTCGACAGGACACGGAGGCGGTGGCGGCCTGCCTGCAAGAAGAGAGCAAGGGCCGAGTTAGAACCGGCGTGTATCACGCGGACATCCCAGACGCTCGCAAGGAGGCGCTTCATAAACAATGGAGAGATGGTTCCGTTCAAGTTGTTTGCGCGACAATTGGTACGGGTTTTGTGTTGTTTCAGTCGAAACGGTCAGTGTATGGATTTCGACAGCGTTTGGACTGGGTATTGATAAAGGGAACGTACGCTTCGTACTACATCATACGGTGAGGGTCTGTTCATCTTCCCGGTGAATCGCTCGAATCCTGACGGTTATAGATGTCTGTGAGTAGCATTTTCGGTCTCCAATCTACCCCCTTCGCTGGGTTTAAGGCAATTCTTAATTACCCAGAAATCGCTAGACGGTTATTATCAAGAGTCTGGGAGGGCCGGAAGAGATGGTAGAGATGCGGACTGTATTCTGTACTACAGACCTCAGGATGCCACACGCCAATCAGCCATAACCTGTTCAGACACTGATGGACAGGTAAAGCGTGCGTATGACCTTGCTTTTCGACGCCACGTCACATGCTCATTAAATCCATCCCCGTTAAAGTACATGACATGCTACGCTTTGCGCAGGACATGCAGGAATGTCGGAAGATCCTGTTCGCTAAGTGTGTCTTCCTCCCACCTACACGCGTCCAGCGCACCACAAATGATTCATATCCCCTATTTCAGGTACTTCTCCGTCTCTTCTGATCTTTCCATGGCCTCATGGACGACTGAAGAATCGAGTGCGATAGATAAATGCGGACACTGTGACAATTGCACACGACCCGCAGAGACGGTATTCCACAAAGATGTTACGCTTGATGCGTGGCAGATCCTTAAGATTGTTCAGGCTGTCCATACCGAAGGAGGGAGGCAAACTATTACTGGATTGAGCGGTTTAGCAAGAGGCGCAGCAGGAGGCACCTTCGAAACTGGTGGTAAACGAAGGAAAGGCAAGGAGAAATCCCATCTGGATTACGATGCCATCGCTGGAGGACAAGTCGTGTTAGCGAAAGATGTGCGTCATCCTTTTAATTTCTCCTTTCAGACGTGCATTCCACCATATGCATGTACTTCATCTCGTTTTAAACGCCGCTCGTTGTCGCTTTTCGCTCCCTGCTATGACGACGACATGACGCTCATCTGAACGCGCCCAGGATATCGAGTTGCTTATTGTGCATCTACTCATTTCACGATATCTCGGGGAAGCATACTCGTCCACAGCTTACAGCGTCAACATGTACATCGTGCCAGGCGAACTTGCCCTTCGGCTCACGCGGTTCACTCGTGCCGACATACTCGCTGGCAAAGGCCCGCGGATCTTTTGCTCCTTCAGACACGCACGTCGACGCAAGTCCTCCTGGACAGATGCCACGTCCGGTCGGAAGAAAGGTGTGCAGGGTAGCGCCGCCCCGGTGAACATCAGCCTCGAGGCCAGCGGTGCACGAGCGACAGGGCCTGTGGCGGGACCGTCGCGGCTGCCAGACCCGCCAACTAGTGCACTGGCGAACAAGAAGCGAACGTACGAGTGGGTCGAACCTTCAGAAGGGGACGAGGAAAAGATCGACGAGCTCGCGGACGATATCGAGGATGAAGTCGAGGATTTCACGAATGCGATATGCAAGATCGACGAAGCATCCCTTTCAGATGCGGAGAGCAGCGGGGACGAGGATGAGAAAGGTGGGGAGTGGGAGTATTCGCTACGGCCTTCAGTAGGGACGAAGAAACGGAAAGTGAGCTTTCCACCCAGAGGTCCTTCGAAACAGACGAGCGAGCAGAATTTTGACGACGAAGTGATATCATTGTCCTCAGATTAGGGGCATTTCTCTTACAAATAAACAGTTGAATGTCTCTGTACATTATTACGTAGGGACAGCGCTGAGAACTATCAACGGGAGACTGTATTCGACACAATGCAGGCATCGGTCCTCTCCTTCCAGGGAGAATAAAATATTGTCGTACTCATTGTGGTCACACCCCAAACCAGCAGAGTCGAGACCCGGTACACCTAATACATGTCCATTTCTACCCGTATACATATACATACTACTCAAGCGACCGGAAAACCTGTTTCGAATTCAAACCTTGTCCGTTACCGGATGCGATGGCGACGACCCAGAAGCTTGTCCTTGCGTGTCGGCATCCAAGATCTTTCGGGAGGCGATACTGCGCGCACGAATTCGAGATCCGTATAAGAACAAGACCTGTATTGTCGACCACCACGAGAACATATTTATTAATTAGTTTCCACCGTTTATCCCCGAGGGGTGGAGAAGGGGCCCGGACGTACAAACGGCGTGGGGGCCATCACGAGGGCGAGAATTGCAAAGAGCGTGAGCGCCCATTTGTACGTCAACGAAGCAAACATTTGTTGGGTGAAGAGTGGGAATACCAAGGCCATTATGTTCCCTGTTGGAAAGACCGATGGCTCCGAATGAGGATGCTCTGGCGGGCGACCGGATATAGGCAACGTACGGAATAAACTTTGTCCTGCTTGCGCAGAAGACGCGTAGGTGTTGTAGCTAAGTATCGTTAATTAGATGGAAGGCCCAAGAGCTCGAGACGGTCATACCAATCCGCGAGGTACAGGAATGTCACTTGGAAGATGGCCATGACCCCGCTCATGAATATCTTGCAAGTGAGAATCAGGTGTCGATGAGAAAGACAGAGCATTGCAGCTGACCGACAGTCCGACGACGGGTGCCATCCAATGTATTTTTGGTGATGCCGTCCAAGCAAAGATGAACATTCCGATTGGAAGACAAAGCGCGGCAACGCATACGAGATAGAGGCGTGCTTCTTGTTGCTTGCGAGGAAAGTGCTTCCTGGATGTAGTATACCGATCTGCTCCCATCAAATTTAGGGAACACGCCGAGAAACCCACCTATAGAGCTTATCTTGATACATGTTGGCGAAGAATCCAACTATGGCGCCGATGCTGATATTGGATCATTTGGGTGATGGTTTGAATCGACAAGAGTTCGACCTACCTCGATGTTAGGTATACGAATCCAGTCTGCTGAACGTTGAAACCGTAAACCACTTGAAATATAGGAGTAATTGCTCTAGGGACTTTAAGTCGCTCCTTCCTAAATTGTGCGTGGGTCACGTACTCCAGTAAGCAATACACCACGCCCCAAATAAACCCACACCATATCTGCAGTTAAATATATCGGTCGGAAGGTGAACAATGCACTGCCAGGGACCTACACTGAAACTTTGGACTATAGGTTCAGTGAGCAAGAAATCTAATGTTATAGATAAAGATCAGAGCTCGGAATGGTGCTACGGGACACACATAATGGCCGGGTGGATGACGTCTTGATAAGACTCCAGAAGCTCTCCTTATCGATTTCTGCTTTCGCTTTGTAATTGTTATTCCCTGAGAGTCTTCGTTGAGATCGTGCAATCTGAACAAGGATGATAGAGGAACGCGTCTCCCTCATCACCAGTACAACGATGATGATAAAAAGACACGAAAACCTACAAAGAAGTTGGCCCGCGGATGAAATGAACAGAAACTGTTGCCTTACATGACGATTATCCATTGAACCCAACGCCAGCCTAGGGTGGATTGAATGACACCTCCGATAGCCGAGCCGAGCCCGAGGGAAAATAGGGTTGTAAAAGCGAACAGCGTCATCGGTAATCCTCGCCTGCGTGCAAAAGGGGTGAAAAGGAGTGACCCAAAAATACCAGCACCTACTCGTGTGATTTCCATACATCCGCAATGCTACCTCCAACTAAGGAAGCCCCAGTAGACCCAAAAATTCCTGCAAGAGCGCGTCCCACAAGCACCACAGCCATGTTTGGTGCCCTGTGACCGGACAGTGTCAACTGACGGAGAAATAAAGGACATGATTCTTACAGCGCAACCATAACCTGCGCGAGAGCGAACATAATCGATGAGAAGATGTATACAGGTCGTCTGCCAACTTCCTGAAAGGATGAGTACATGTGAGCAATGAACCAAGGATGTAATGACAGCAAACCTCGCTGAACGATGATGTAACCAGAGGTACAATACCAAAGCCCACAGCATAAACACCGAGACCCAGGGCTGCCTGCAAATCTGTGCAATGCAAGTCGTGTCTCAATGACGGTGTACTAATCGAAAACGAGGATGAAGCTGCAGCTGTGTGGCTCTGTAAGCGCTGAAACGTCGTAAAAGCGGGGCAAGCTACCTGTCAACGCGGTGAAGTAGCAGGCCGTCAAAGTGATGGCCCATTTTGTGAGGACAGAATAGTTCTGGGGATTTCGCTGATCCCCGTTTTCAAACTCGACCTATTAGTGGTGAGCGACAGGCGGCAGTGGAGCCACGGGGGGAGAAGATACATAAATGATCTCCCCGCTGCCAATTACAGTAGGGGTAGGAGACATTCTTGAGAGCGTACCCTCCGCACTTTTGCCTGACATGACGTCGAAAAGAAGCGACACAAAAAGTCGATGGTGTCGATGGAGCTGCAAGAATGCTGCTCAACTGAGTAGTGATGCGCTGAAGAGCACAACCGCGCCGTATAAAACTAAGGGCGTCCTCGCGATTCCAAGAACGCAATCGGAAGAGCAATTCTAAGAAAAGCATGTCATCCGAATTTCTTGGTCAACATGATGTGCGCAGGAGGCCGGACATTTTCATTGTTGGACGTGTGCGATGCACACTGCACGCCAATAGAACCATTCGAGAACACCAATAGGATAGAAAGCTGTGGTCATGCTCGCCTGACGCGAGGCCCGGATACACTTTGAACCGCTGTGAGTAAACGACGTAGCTTATGATTATCGCTGAGCCCAGACTCGGAGAACCTGAGCTAGGTCGCCTGTTACTTACATTAGTGCGAGCGAAATTCAGCGTAATTAGGGGCTTACTGCAGACATCATCGAGCCGGACAGCCTAATACCATCCGAATGACCTGCAATTCCTCATAAATAGGCCGCCGCGCACGAGCCAGTAACATGACGTGAGAAATTGGAACCTGTAATGAAGAAGGCATACTTGTGCTCAAGCTGCAGGTCGAGTTGATGATCCCGTCAAGCCATTGTTAGAATCGGATGAGGATCGCCGAACTTGCTTAACTTTGAACCGAGAGCAATTTATAGGTCCCGAATAGAAGTTGTGGCGTGGTCAGCATACTTGTGACGGGACCCTGGCAGGCTGTACACCGTGGATTGTGGCAGGTCTCAAGATTGCACCAACACATGTCTATCCGAACGCTTCAACCCCTGGAACAGGTGTCAACCTCCATGAGCTCCAGAAAACGCTCGATACCCAAGGCATCGAGATCGTCGACGGCTCATCCATTGTCAGGCCCCTCCATGCCGTGCAAGGTTTAGTGTTCAATAGCCCCACGCCTCGAACAAACTTGATCTCGGACCACTGATTGGAGTCAAGGCGCTTGATTCCTGCACTAAAGCTACATTTGTTACACAGCGAGAGGAAGGAAACGAGAGAAAAAGGTGCAGACGCGTACGTTCCTGTACATGACGCAGCTAAAGGCTACAACGATGATGTCTGTGTGCGTGTATAGATGTTGTATGTAGGATGAGCGTCGAATGCGACAAATGGATATAATAATATCAATAACATACTCGGGGTAACCGACGAGACCCGAGCGATGAAAGGAGAAGCAATAATTAGTATGAACGTCGAAATTGTACCATAAATCACAAGACAGTTCGCGAGTCGTCCGAATCCAAATGCGCGTTGTGAAATCATCCGAAAGCCATCAAGAAGCGCGCAAGAACATTGCAATAGGGATGGGTTTCCTCTTCAACCCACTAGGTGACCCATCGCGGCTATCGCAGCCGGACAAACTTGTTCCTGTGCTTGATGTAGACGACCGCGAACCTTGCCGCATATGTCTGCTCGAAGTATTCGGCGGCGATGAAGTCGCGGGTGAGCCTCGCTTGCTTTTGGGGGCCTTTGGGGGTGTCGGATTTGAGAATATCTTTTGGGGAGGAGACGGAACCCAACGTGTCCGAGAGCTAAAGACCCCCCTGAGGGGGGAAAACAGCGCGACTCCCCGTGGTGGCTCGGCAGCGAGGGAGTCGAGCGTACTGGACGACCAACGGCTACGCAAGCGTTCTTCTGAGGGTGAGCTTGGGGGTAGGAATGGGGGGAATGGTGCACTTGGAGAGGTCGAAGACGCAGAGGATGGAATAGAGTCAATGGAGGAACGTGAGGCGTCCGAGTCCATGCTGGTACGAGGGAGGATTGTTTCACCATACATTTTGGAGAGGGGAGTTTCTGCAACAGCAGGCGGAAGTAGATGGATGCTGGTAGAATCGGTGTACGCAAAGGAGGGCTGAGAATATATACTTGCGTGGTCATAGAACAGTTCACTGACGATCGGTCCGTTGAACGGGTCACTCAGGCTTTCTGCGGGAAAAGCACAATCCTCGATGTCCAAGGGAACCAACATTCGAGGGAGGGGACGAGACATTGGGGTCGGCGGAAGAGGACAACTGGGAGTGGGCCGCATATTGCGCTTCTTACGGACAGCCGACTTTTGCGCACTCGTCTGCACTAAAGGAAGAATTGAGGTGGGAGGAAAGGAGGAGGCAGGGGGGGTGACAGGCGGAAGAAGTGGGAGAGGCTTTGAATGTCTGCTACGACCCCGAGGTTTCGGCTCAAGAACTTCGACAACGATAGGTAGGGCCTCTTCAACCAGAATAAGGGAGTCCCGACGTGCTGGAAAGGTGGGCGAGGGGGTGGCAGAAAGAAGGGTGACAAAATCCTCAAATTCGCGGGCATAGAAGTCTTCACCCGCCTCTTCCATGGCTTGTGTCACCGTCTTAGCTGTAGTGGAGTCCTCAGACGCGTCTGAGGCCAATGGGAGAGTGAAGACATTCTGTTCGAAGTAGTTATGGATATCTTCGTCATCTTGGCAGGGAAAGTGACGCGTCTTAGTGATACAGAGAGGACGTATGGAGACCCGCTGAGGACGAAAACGCGGTGTATGAAGGACGAGATCGTACTCCTCCTCGTTATCGGAGGACCTGGGGGTGGCGGGAACATCTTCGCTTGATGCGCCGTCGGATGTTGAAGAGGCAGAAAGTGCCGGTGAGCGAGGTGCGTCACCAGCAAACATGAGCAGCGCGTCATCGATCGAAAATGTATAGGCAGAGAGGGTGACCCGGGAAGACTCCAACTCAGGCTGTCGTGGACGAGCTGTCGCTGGCGAGTGGGCAGCACTGATATCGAGGACATGTTCTGACAATTCGGGGATGATTTGAAGTGGCGGAGGTCGGGATTTTCGATGAGCAAGCATGGAGGAATGGGATGATGAATATACAGCGTTCATATCCACAGAAGTGGCGCTCTTTCGGGTTTGAGTTCGAGGAGAACGCTTAAGTGAGGGTCTAGGGAAGACTGCTGGACAGGTAAGCCAGTGACGGGGACTGAACAGGTTATGACATACTCATTTCAAGTCGTGATCTGTGGGGACGAGAGTTATTGCGTATCAATCGATAACTGTAGCCTTTGGTAGACGCGCGGGGGAGGGAAGATGCAAAAGGATCTGAGTGAAATGGTTATATCACCGTGCTGCGGCGTGAGTAATAAGCTGCGTCACTGAGGAGTGACAATAAAGCAATTTGGGGGGTGACTCTTCGGCCATTGTCCTTGTCCATCTCGTCTTTTTGTCGTCCGCTTTCCATTGTCTTTGTTCCCTTTTGTCAAACAACACTCGCTTTATTTGGACGTTCCTTTCATCGTCGCTGACTTCGAAAACTATTGTTTGTCCTAATCAAGTAGGCTAATCGCCGGCTTTCGCCACGTCTCAGCGGTTGTGAACAAGGTCCTCGAACGTAACTGAAGCGTCAATAATTGGATCCAGATTTGCTTCGCTTTTTTTTTTTTGCCTCGAATCGGCGAAAAAGGCTCACTAGCTTCGTCGTACTTAACAGTATTCATTGAATTTAGCATGTCCGGGATCCCTGAGCGACATCCCTGTGGCTTTGGGCCATAAGCCGGCCGGGCGGCATCAGAAAACTCGACAGCCAAAAAGACGCAAAATTTGCGCTCTAATTAGGAAGGTGGCTCGCTAGGCGTCGCTAAACGGCTGTCGTCCAATCGGAATTCTCAGATGCAATTCAAACAGCTTGCCAAA
>JBBPUA010000045.1:0-44863 GCA_038094355.1 Afroboletus lepidellus | reverse complement strand
CGATAGGATCTTCTTTTCCTCGCTTGCCCAGGCTCTGGCGCACTCCTCTGCGGTGGTCGCCACGCCCGAGGTGTGGAGTGGTGCTCTCAAGTCGGCGCTCGCCCGGCTGTACACGTATACGCGTGCTCGACCGCCCTCGCGCACGCTCGTCGATCCGCTGACTGCCTTCGTGGAAGCACTCCCCGCTGGATTCGACGGTGCCGTCAAGGCCGTGCAGGAGGCCGCAGAAAAGACAAGAGACATCGAAGCAAAGGCTGGCAGGAGCGCCTACGTCGAGGGTGACTGGTTGAAAGAACAGAAAGACCCCGACCCAGGCGCATGGGGGGTCAAGGTCATTGTCGAGGCATTGGCAAAGTAGTCGATGACAGCGAAAGCAAGTTCATGTAACAAAATGTATTTGTACAAGTATCTACATCTTGAAAGCAATATGTCGGGGTAATGGTTCCCCATCAAGGCAAGGAAGATTCGTCGAGGTTGAGAATCAGGTTGGTGTGGAACCTAATGGCCTCGATCATGCCCTCCGCACGCAATGCTACACAACATTTTTGAAGATGCGCTTGTGGGAGAGAGGGGCGACGCACCTTCGTTCACCGTGTGGAAGCCATTGTAGAAATCTGCTTCAGTCAAGGGCGAAAATCGGAAAATATGTTTCGTCAGGTTCCAGTAGAGCATCGTGTCTGGAGAGACGCCGCGTCAACTCCTCGCACACAATGGAAAGTGATGATCGTACCAGTGTTGCCTAGAGAGAAAGAATTAGTCTGGCATGTCACGGCGAGCAGGGAGGTACCAACCCAAGGACAAGGACGGGGAGACGACGACCTGCGACACGTTGTAAAGCTTGGACGACTCCATCGTCGCCTTGATGGTTCCAGCGAGGATCGAGTAAGGCTCTTCACCAGCCGGGGTGACGGGCGACGGCTCGAGAGCAGAATTGAATTCCTCCGAGACGTATACATGCCCTTTCTCGCCGGTATGAACCACCCTCCCGAAAGAGGTCAATGACAGGTCATGCTTGCGTGCGACGGGTAACAGAACCTGAGCGAGGTGTTCTTGGAGCTCAGCCACAGAGCTGTATATACCTTGAGCCAACACCCTCGCGCCGCATACAAACCTACCTGTGCTCTGCGATGCGGTGGTTGACGATGACCGACGCACGCTCCGGAAGCGCGTTGACTTTGACGCCGCCCTGGATAAGATCGGCGGCCTGAGTTGTTCCTAGTAGAGCACTGGAAGCAGGCGATAATTTCAAAAGACCGTGTTTGAGACGCTCCAGTGCTACATCGTCAGAAAATGCCCTGCGGGCGACGGCACGAAGTTGGTCTGGGAAAGATGGCGAGTACTCTGCGGAGCACATGACGGAAAGGAAGGGAGTTCCATTGCGCAATAGTTGAGGAACATGAGGATTTTCCTCTAGCGCGGAGACCAGCTGAGCGAGATAGCCAATGCTCTAAGGGTGACGAGTTGGTTGGCATCGGGTGTCGTAAACTATGACGTACTGTATGCCTCGGGGGTGTGCTGGAATGACCACCGAGGGTAGCCACCTCGATGCGAACGTCCATATATCCCTTTTCAGAGAGGGCAGGGAGTGCCAGATACACGCCGTCACCTTCATCATTTACGGAGCCTGTGCAGTATTGAGCTATAGATACGAGCGAGAGCTAAAAAAACAACAAACCGCCTTCGTCGAGGATCATGGCAAAAGCATCACGACCATAAGTCTGCTCGAGGTACTTAGCAATGTGACCAGCGCCCTGACAAGGAATCAGGGAAGACGACATATGCGTATGACGGACGGACCAACCTCGCTGCCGGTCGTCTCTTCATCGAAACCAAAGGCAAGGACGATGGTTCGAGCGGGAGTAAAACCGCGTCCGAGAAGGGCGTCGATGACGAGGAGTTTCATGATGAGCTCGCCCTTGTCGTCGCACGAACCTCGACCCCAAATCCAGGTACCTGGATGGCGTCATGGGTATGGGCGACGGAGAGACGAAAAGGCTCACCGTCATAATCACCCGAGTACGGCAAGTGTTTCCACTGTGGAAGAGTGGAAGGATCGACAGGGACGACGTCTGAACGAATCAGGGTCAATAAATGGTGGGAACGCGTGCCGACAGACCTTGGTGGGCAGTGGACAAGAAGGGTTTTGCATCGGTGGAGCCCTGCCAATGAAATACGAGCCCGTAGGTGTTGACCTTGGTGACGTTCAATTTGTCATAACTGGAAGGGAAATGAAGCGAGGATAAGACACAGAAGGTGAACTGACACGCGAGGGAAGGTTTGTTGCAGATAGTGGTGTAGCTCAGCGAATTGGTGCCATATGGGGTCCTGACCGACCGGGCCGCTGTCGTCTCTAGACTCTGTGCTGCAAAGGGGTGAGACGTCGCAGAGGGAGGGTGGTGGTGACATACGGGATGCGAACCGCACCCGAGAGGGCATCATAGGCGGTGCGCTTGAATTGGGGGGATGCATAGACAGTGCCGAGTTCTGCGGCGATGTGGGCATGCACGGTGGGGTGGAGGGGGTCCGACTGGGGGCATATGGAGGGAGTGAGGACGAGGTTGACGATGCCAGCGAGTATGGACCAGAACATGGTTATGTGGCACGTGACTGGATGAGTACCCTCGTAGTGTCTTATGTCACTGATTCTTTGCCATGGACCACGTCGAGCGAGTCTGCACGACGGCGTGCACGCAGCCGTCGTGCCCCATCCCCGAGTTCACTGCAGAGTGCACCGACGACTGTCTCGTCCTCGCCTGCGACGACCCAGATCATGTCACCCAGACCTGCCTCGTCACCGACGGCGTCCCCTGTGATGGCTCCTGCATTGCCGCCGCCGCCTGCTGCGACTGCCCGGGACTCAACGAAATCGTGAGCATCTCTCCAGGAAACTCGACCCACCTTGTCTCACCTCCCCCGACAGCTCCATTGTTGCACAGACTATCACAACTACTTCGCAGACCGGAAGCCTCACGACACACTTCCGCACACTCAATGGGACTCCTTTCCCGACCTCCTTTGCGATTGCGCCCAAGATCTGTCTTCCGTGTATCCTCCCACCTCCATCCCTCAGCCTGTCCAAGCTCTCATCTCGGACTCATCTATGTCTTCTAGTACTTCCTCCTCTCCCTCTCTTTCCCCCTTCTCATCGCAGATACATGTTCCCACACCATTTTCCCTTCAATCCACCGCAACTCCGTCCTTCCCCTGCATGTGGGCGAATTGTGGTGCTATCTTCAATAGCCTCTCAGATCTCGTCGGTCACGTTAATATTCAGCATCTTTGTGCCATAGACACCCAAAGCAATCAATCAGCGCTGACTATTCAACCGCACTCGCTATCGCAGGCCCTTTCCTGTCACTGGGGTGACTGTGCAATGTTCCCATCCCCCTCTTCCATTCCGAGCTCCTCATCCGCATGCTCGGACGACCACGTCTTCAATGTCCTCTCAGCTCATCTCTTACAAGACCATCTTGGCCTCAATCCTTCCACTACACTACAGCCGCCCCCCTCACTGCACGCTAATGACACCCTTGATGTCGTTCACATCACTCCTGATCCACCTTCGCACGACTGCTCGGGTACTCATGTTTGCAAGTGGAAAGAATGCACCAAGATATTTCCATCTTGTGACGACCTCACGGCACACATCGCCTCTGTCCACATCGGTAGTGGAAAGGCACACTACGAGTGTTTCTGGGAGGGCTGTGTTAGACACGGCACAAATGGATTTTCAAGCAAACAAAAGATATCGAGACATATCCAAGTTCGTGGTCCCCACCACCCCATGTGATCTCATTTTTGACATGCCACAGTCGCACACGGGCCACCGCCCGTTTCAATGTCAAGTATGCAACCAGAATTTCTCCGAGGCAGCGACTCTGCAGCAGCACATGCGCCGCCATACGCGAGAGAGTGAGTCATTCCGGTAGCTGGTCCCAGATCTCACGCGGACTATCACAACCAGAGCCATACGTCTGTGATTTTCCGGGATGTGGAAAAGCCTTTGCTATTACAGGCGCACTGACGATTCACAAGCGCACACACAACGGGCTGCGACCGTTCAAGTGTAAATTCTGTGACAAGTAAGCATTTCGGCGACGGGATGTCCTCGGTTTCCCCTGACAACGTGTCCGCAGAGCCTTTTCGGAGTCTTCTAATTTATCCAAACATGTGAGTTGACACATCTGTCAAGGTACATCTCCGCTGACACACCTCAAAGCTTCGGACCCATACCGGTGCGCGTCCCTATGTGTGCACGGAGGAAGGGTGTCACAAGGCGTTTGCAAGACCAGACCAACTGGCTAGACATATGAATGTACACCGCCGTTCCAAAGGATAGCTTTGTCATACATTTACTAGGTAGTCTATGTATCGCGACCGGTACAGATGTGTCGACTCTAATCATAAATGAAGAATAGTGATAACTTCACGATTGACCATCCAGTGGTGTTTTATGCCGAGTGACTTGGTCGTCACCCTCAAAGACCTCTGGTCGTTCAGAGGGCTTTCTGGGGAGTTTTGGTGGTACCACGGGGGCCGCGAGTCCAAGTGTCCTCCTCGTGGGTATGACACGGCCTGCACAAAGGATGAGTACCACCACGAGTCCGCGCGAGGGGAAAGACGTGCCCAGTTTTTTGAGATAATCATAACCCTTCAGCCTCGTCTTGTCGAAATCGGGGTTGACGGAGGAGCCTTCCTCGAGCACGACATAGTCTATGCGTTTGGCGTGGAGGAACGCGTCTGTGAGCGTCCAGGGTGCGTCGGGCACGATCTCGTCGACCCAGCGACAGTGCCGCAAAAACTCGCAGCGCTCGACATGGGGGAACCTGAGCCGGGTACCATGCTGCTGACACGCTTCGTCCGAAAAAACGCCCACCATGAGGTACACGGAGGGAAAAGCGAGCTTGGCCTGACGGAGCTGCAGCATGTGTCTGGGGGGGTCGTCAGCGAGGTCGGTGGATGCGTGGCGCGGACGTACCCCGCGTTCAACACGTCGAAGGCGCCGTCAATGTAAACGCGGACGGTTCTGTGGTCGGGTGGATGGGCGCTGCCGTTGCGTGGGTGGGTGGCATCGAGGACGTTGCGGACCCAGGACTGGATGTCGGCGGGGGAGAGCGACGCGGTGGAGAGGGCCTCGCGGGCGGGGTCGGCGGGCGGGATGTCGCGCACGGCGAGGGCGGCGACGTGGGTGAGGTCGGCGATGCTGGACTCGACGGAGCGTTGGCCGGGGTTGGAGATGACGTCGTAGTCTTCGTCGCTGAGGACGGAGGAGCTGTCCATGGTGGTGGTTGCTGTCTCAAGCTCCCCTCTGCAGCCGCCGCCCGCGAATCCGCTCGCTCACCCATCACGACCCCCGAGGCACGCGCGCACGCATCCCGATCGTCGGGCGCGCCAGCAGCTCAGCTCCCGACACACCACCCTTGTAAATGGCGGCCCCGACGGATCAATTATCCCTGGGGCGCATCACCGCCTCGAAATCGCGAGATCTGAAAGCTCGTCTTGGAATGACACCTCCGGGTTGGGAATGGCGAGGCGTAAATTCACACCATGTGGACCAGTTGGGAGTCGCGCCGGACAAGCGCGCCAGCATTCCTAGCCAACTGATACAAAAAAGTTCTCAGGGGAGTGGTGGAATCCTTCCTGGAAAGAAGGCTTCTCCACCCTTGTTCGCATCGTACCAATCAATATCATGGGCGATCAGCACCTGCACTCTGGGGTTCTCCAACAGCTTTCCGATCCTTCTGATCGACTCCTCTGCCGCTTCTCTGTCCACATGCGCGCACCGAATGTGACCTGCGTCGACAGAGTATGCGACCTGGCCCTCCCCCGTCAAAAGACTGAAATGGTGCGCTGCATCCCCCCCGAGATGGATCCATGCGCCATCTGCGGACGTGCGAGCAAGCACGTTGATGTGTCCAGGCAAATGTCCTGCATCCCGTGTGAGTTCATCCCGCGCCAAAATAACTCCCTACTTACCTGGTGTGTCGACGACATACATGCTACCGTCCCCGAAGTAATCGTAGGCGTGGGGGAACGGTCCAATCGATGTGCCGAAATCCGACCGCGACAGGAACCGGGTGCGCTGGGCTGGGAGGGCGTTCGTGGCAAAGTGGGACCCTGGATCCGTTGGGTACCCCGCGTCGAGGAGACTTTTACACTCCTCTCCCACCACGAACGTGGCGTTGGTGAACAAGCTAGGGTTGCCCAGGCTGGACAAAAAACATGAGCACGGTCCAACGATCTCTTCTGGGTTACGTACTGGTCCCAGTGCAGGTGGCTGATGATCACCGTGTCGATATTATCAGGCGACATGCCGCCCTTGGCCAAGGACTCCTCAGCAGTCTGGCTCGGTAAGATACGAGTGCTTGACTTAGCGTCGTCCTTCTCCTTGACTAAATCAAGGACTGCTGGAGGGTACGCCCCGACGTCCCGGCGGATGCCAAGATCGAATATGATCCGCTCTCCGAGCGTCGAGTGCCGCAGGATGAAAGAGAGCGAGGGGGCGGTCAGGACTTCGTACGGCCCGGCGCTCGCAAGGATGAAGTCCGCCGGGATGGTCAGGTTTCCCGCTTCGAGGGCAGAGATGTTCATATACGCTTGACCAGGCTGCGCTGGGGGTAAGCTGCTCGATAAATCTTTCTGGGGCATGGTCGGTCGACGAGAATGTGACGGAAATTGAATGCGATGGTTTCCGGGCCTGCCTAGTGTGAACTTAGGAGGAGACCGGCTCCCAAGTTATAAATGTCGTGTTACCGTGGACCGTTCGAGGTAATTGGATACGATCTTTCGTTTCCAGATCACCTACGCCAGTCATGCCACCTCGGGGGAGTTTTTGTTTTCCCCGATATGAGGTCAGCATGAACTAACCTGCGATGAGGTGGGACATATGTCCTTCGCTCGCTGTGATGAATGCTTCGAACTCAGGCTGGATTTCCGTTACGGTTGGTACCAATCCGCTCACGGGCTCTATATTTGCACGGCTGACGTCTGATCAATGGAGGCAGGGCAACTGCGGACCGCCTGCGAGCTGCGAATGGAAGTCCCCGAGCCGCACGATGTATAGGCTATATCGGTCGTCGGCTACTTCACTTTCCACTGCCAGGCGGGGGCCACACGGCTCGGCATGCTGCCTGAACGATAGAATGGCCCTCGACACACGTCTCTGGGAACATCCGTCGCCAACAACATCGTAATGATCCCTGATGCTCGGAAACTACCCAGGGCCAACCCAGGTGGGACCCGTCGTGAACTTCAGCACAACCAGCGATTAGGTTACAGACACTGGCGGTAAGCTAATGATGTCCCGCCTGACCCCCGAATTTTAAAACTTACATGCCTCATCGTAGACAGACGTGCCGTCACGGTGGCGACGACCCTGTGGTTAGATCTACAATGACACCTTGTACCTACTACTTACCCCAGCCTAGAACGATGACCTACACAGGGGTCAAAGGTCCAATGCCGGTCGGAAATGATAAATCCGGTGAGGTGATTGTGACTCGGTCGAAACACCCCCGAGCGCTAGCCATGTGTCTGTTCGAGGGGTCAGGGTCGCACCCACCAAAGAGCCATGTGTGCGCGCATTCCTGAAGGGTCGTAACCTCACTCGGCCATACGCGGGCCACGCGACACTGAACGGCCAGTGTGGCAAATGCTCTCCAGGATGAGTGTCAGGGCATGGCTCGTTTTCTTGCAAATTCCGCTGCTACGTTGTCAGGGTCAGTCGACGCTGTGCTAACAGGGTGCAAAGTTCCTGAAAACGTATCAGGGAGACCGCCTCCCCCGTGGTGACTATGGAACACAAATAGACTAAGCAAAAGCCGGAAGTCGGGCACCGTGGCTGCACGAGCCATCACGGAGGCTCCGCCTGACGTAGTCAAATGAAAAAAAAAAAAAACTACTACAAATTGGACACGCCAGATGTGTAACAGACTTGATCATGACTAGACCCCAAAGATGCTGATGGTGAGCCGCCACTCGTCCTTCCCACGGAACCCCGGACTTCACGGCCTGCAGTGGACGGTTACCTAATACACTGGTTTCGAGTTTTCATATCAAAGCCATGGCCACTGGGGGTCGTGGTAGGAAACGTAACCTGATTATGAGACTGTCGTTTCAAACCTGTGTTCAGAGAATGTAGGGGCAATCGCAACGGTAGCGCTGCGACCGATATGTATTCGATCATTAAAAGGACGCCGCCCAAGGCATTGTGCCATACATGTCTACCGGTGACAGTCTTCTGGCGTGGTCCCCTGTGGTGATAGGTAAGCGGTCACTCGTCTTCGACATCTGGAAACTTACAATTTCGTCAGGATTCACATTCGCTATTTTGTATGGGTCCTCGCTTTTGTGCCTCCCTAGCACCTACAGCCTGACGTTTTCAGCATGTATGGTACAACACTGGGCCAGTCAATTTACTACTGCTATTGGTTTCCGAACGATCCCAAACGTATGAAAATATTGGTGTGCACATTTATATTTTACTCAAATGGCTTGTTCCATCGCGCGTCTTATGAGTTCCTTTAGGTGTTCGGAATGTTGTAGGGTCATATATCCTTTGTTTCGTGCATCCTCGTGAACAACTTTTGTTCAGCTTAGCTGACACTGTCCACCTAATCGGGTGTACCCAACTTTTTTGGGCCTTCTTTGTAAAATGTCATCGAAGCAACTCACCGAGTTGCGATCATAATTTACCGTGGTACGTGAGCCGCCGGTTGTCTGTGGCATAGTTAACTTGCGTTTACAATCTCTAGGGGTGGACTTGTAAGTTGACTCAGACAAACCAGCCTCTGTTACTCAATGCGCGTAATCTGGGCTGTAGGCTATGACGTGCCTCAATGTGAGTCCTCACACAGGCGCGATTGGTTTGTGTTCACCATCTGGTCACCAGTGTATCATCTCCTTCGTGGTCCAGTGGTCTGTAACAGAGTCCTTGGTGTCCAAATTCACTTAAAAAGTCTGTCAGTTTTTACTGTCGTCGTATATGGACAAGTGAGCATGATTGTCAGAACACGCATCGCCAATCGTGACGTCCCATAGTCAGCGGGAAAAATAAAGTTCTCACATTTGCTGTTGTCAGTCCGACCAGCCAATGCATCACACTTCTCATCTTACCTCTTTCTAGTTTGTCTCGGCAACTTTGGAGTTCGGTAACTTTGCCACTCAAGTCTCTGGTACCTGCTGACTTGTTAGTCTACCAGGTTCCGGAGCATGTACGTGCTTTCACAAGCTGATTTGAGTACAGTTGAACAACTCTGTCCTCAGGGTACAACGTTGATGTGTCTGTTCTCTTATTTGCATCTTGCAGCTAGGGTTGAAGTATTTTCCATAGCGCTCGTGTCGGGACTGTCCAATATTTATTTCAGTGTCGGGTGAGCTGCACGCATCGATTTGACGCGTTCGCTGGTGTTCCTTTCTCATATCGTATCTTTTTCAGCTAATACTAGGAATAGCCGCCGCAGGCACTCTCTGCGACGTTCTCATCACGTCCAGCATCTTTAAATATATGTGGAAATCTGGATTCCGGAGACAACGCACTATTATCCAGGATCTGGCGATAGTGTGTATCAACATGGGTGCTTTTACATGGTACGTCGTCGGTTTTCTTTCTGTGACACTTCCTCATTGTTTCTCTGCTCAGCATAACATCAGTGGCCACTGGTATCATGGTATGTCTGGTAAAGTTGGCGAGATGCTTGACTGCTAACCGACCGCCAAAGTTCCTCATTCAAGGAGACGGCTACTGGGTAGCTTCAGTTGGAATGGTGATTCCCAGTCAAAACCCGCTACAGGGTTATACAGGATCAAACAAGACTTGTAGGATCCTGTACGGATCGACCAATTCTTGTATTTCCCTGCTTTCGAAATAGTCCTGTATTGTAGCAGCCTGTATGTGCGAAATACGAATACTACAATTTTCGCGCACGAAAATCATGCTGCGGGTAGGAGCCGGGCAATAGTTCTGTACATTCGGGTAGCAAAAACGGGCCGCAAAGCATACAACATGATGGTAGGATAAAGGACGTGCCCAGACGGTCCAAAAACAGTGCAAGGCAACAGCGTAGTCAGTCCAAAAAGCTCAAGAAGAAAGGAGAACGGGGCAGGCAGCATGGATTGAATGACTTCAAGAATACAGTGGGACGACAACGGAGAGAGCATTTGGTATTGGATACTTTCAGGTATTGTTGGTGGTAGGGCCTGTCAATGGCGTCAGATGGGTGACCTCACCGTCCTGAATTGCGTCCGAATTAGAGGTGTCGCCGGCAGGCATGACCACTTTCACTTTCGCCTTGGCTTGGGTCTTTGGCTTTGTCGCTTCGAGCTTCTCGGAAAAGATCTTCTTCCTTTCGTCTGGGAGTTTTCTCCAATGTGCTTCAAACTGATTGGCAGTCTTTCCTGGGTTCGCCTCCATCCACTCCATTCGACAGATATTCCTACCATTAAAAGTCAGTAAAGGGCTGGAGGTGTGGATGTAATGGTATGTACTTCGCAGTGTTACGTTGCTGTCCTGCCAGTGGAAGCACAGCAGCCTTCGTGGTCTTTGAGGAGGTTGTTGAACCAGCGGCTGGTGCAAGCGACTTGGAAACCTTTTGCATGAACGCCAGTCTGCTTGTTGAGGTTCGTGGGACGATGATCTCATTCGGGTCGGTGACATGTGAGCTTGCCAATTGGTGGACGAGATCGGTTGTCGAGGAGTTTGCGCTCCCCACAGGCGACGCATCCTTTGCTTTGCTCAACAGGGCCAGCGGATTCATCATCTAGTGCCGAAAATTGAACATCAAAGCACATCAAAGAAAAGGAAAATACCTGAAGGCGCCCAAGTCGTCGTGGTGAAGCATTGACAACGGCATCAGGTCCGATTGCTGGTGCTGAGCTTGGTGGCAGTGGCGGAGTGGAAGGAAGCCCATGGATAACCGGTGCATCCATAAGGCCATTGTCTTTGTTAACCTCGTTTGCAGTCAATGAAAATGATTGATTCTCGCTGATAGGGTCATTGGTTACGACGGGATGATTGTCTTTTTTCTTCTTTGGAACGTGGACCGCTGATGGTGATGTCACTGTGTTCGGGGAGACAGCGGCAGTCCGAGGACGTTTTGTAGCTGAGATACTATCCTCCAGAGGTCCGCCGGCAACAATCTTCTCAAGCATGTTCTGCATTGGCGCCTCTACCTTGACCTCTGTCTTGACAGGCGCATTTGGGTTCTTCCAATTGGGATAGTGCCTTGTTGCGAAAGAGTCAGCCTTCCAGTTACGTTCGCAAAGACGAAATTCTTCAAACTCAATGCGCATGCTCAGCGCAACGTACTCGCTGGCTAGTGATGTTGCTTTGGTCCAAGTCGACGGGGCCTGGTCGTACTGTGCGAGAGTTTGCCACAGTGACTGCATATAGACTCGCATTTGCTTGAGCCTACCATCGTCCGCAACATAACCATCAGCACCGACTATGAATGGTGTTGACCCAAGTCCCAGATCACCCGCGCTGTCGATTCCTGGTTTACGCATGACAGAAAGTCTTCCTCGTCCATTTTGATACTCTTGTGACCATTCTTCTTTGGTCCAGTAGAACGTTCCTTTTGCTGGGCGTGTGTGTGCGGAAATCTGTGCACTTCGTTTACGGGCATCGGCAACGAGGCCGCAAACGACTGCCTCGCTGGATGTGTTTGAACCGACAGTGTTGATGCGATCAAGGAGAGTATTGTACATTGTCCTGGACGTATTTAGATCCTTGATAGAAAAAAGTAGGATATTTTACTTACGTTGACATGTCGAGCTTTGCTTGAAAAATCTCCTTCTCCGTCTTCCATCCAGTCTCCTTTACTTCGAGTTCGCTAACTCTTGCCAATAACTGATCGTAGCAGTCAGTTGCATAGGCTAGCTGGGCCCGAAGTTCTGCATTCTCGGATTCGATGGGATCCGGAGAGCCATAAGTCATTGATCGGGCAGATGTGTTCATATGCTGTTTAACAAGATCAGTACATACATATATACATGTAAAATTGGCCACGTACAGTCCTAGCGGCATCTGGAAATGGCTGGTCCCTGCCGAAAGGGAGTAATGGCTGATGTCTGCGAGCTGACGAAGTCGAAGAATTCACATAGCCCTGCTTTGAAATATTAGTACTATGCAGACCAATTGTATTGTAGATACTTACGCTGGAATGGTAACTCTTGCTCGAGAAGGAGCCTTGCATACTGTCAAGTGAGGTATGGGAGCTGTACGATGATCGCGTCCTGGAATCAAAGAAAGATGTAGCCAGGCTTTGAGAATCTTGGGAAGAAATGTCCTCTGTACTGCCTTGTGAATACATGGCAACCTGTGGGCAGTGGCCGCCAGGATGTGTTGTAGGTGGCGAAGGGAATGTGGGCCAAGGGCGTTAGTGATAGCAAGTGGCCTGCTTAGTCAGCTGACTGCAATCGCTCGAAGTCCTCAACGTACTGCCTTCAGCACACGTCTTCAGATCATACAAGGTCACCTCAAGCATGTCTATCAAGCCGGATATTTGCAAGAACGTTGCTGTTGTCAAAATTGAAAATATCTCGACGGAATGGAAGAAATATGTGGTTGACTTCGACGAAGTCCCAGTCAACAAACCTTTGGTGCATATATGCAGCACATATTCAAGTCCGGTACTGATTTGTTACAGAGGCTTGTCCTTTGGCTCAGAGACACGAAGAAAGTGATCGATACAGAGGATACAACAGATCCTAATGTGATGCTAGTCAACCATGGCCCCGGAGATCAGAATGTGTAAGATATCTACTTTGATGTTGATCTCACTGACTTTTAGGTTCACCACAAGCGAGGCAAAGGGATCTGTGGTGATTAAAGGCAAGGAAAGTGATCTTCCACTTGATCCAGATGAGTACGTACTTCTAATGACAACGACAATCACTCAATACATTGTTTTCATCATAGTCAATCCATTCAGACATACGATGCCAAGCCAGTCCGCCTTCTCACGCGAGGACACTACCCTGAAGGCTTCCTTGGACCCCGCGTTATCACTGATTGGGGTATCTCTCCTGCATTCCCTCTCATTGCACCGTCACTTGATGAAATCTTCAACAACAAGGTGACCAGACACAGCGACTCTGACACAGATTCTTCTGGCTAGTCATGCGTCCGAAATCATTGTATTTGTATTCTTTGCGTCTCAGATCATGTATATTACAAGTCCTGCCTGCTTTGCAACTGAGATGACTCATTTTCACCTGATCCGAGTCTGTCCTCACCCTCCTCGTCTTCATCCTCTGCCTCGAAGAATCCCCCCAAGTTAGTAAGGTCCATTCCAACCTTTTCGAACATATACCAGTACTCCTCGCCCTCCAACATGTGTGGAATCATGGAAACGACTGACTTGATCGACTTGGCAGGAATAACATGAACCTCAAGATCCCCTCCATGCTTACACACGAAGTATGTGTATGTAGAGTCCTGCAAAAGATCACGGCGAGGGGGGCCAAAAATAGAGACAAGTGCAAGTGCCATTGTCTCTCGTGCCCTGGGGTATGGTTGTACTTCGAAGAAAAAATGAACTTCAGCAAAATGGACCTGTGTTGTACCATCCTGTACAATTTCTATCTGTGGCGATATGGAATGAGACTCGAATAGGCTAGGAATAAATCAACTTACTTTGACCATGCGTCCCCGGCGTGCATTTGGTTTGTTTTCACGCTGGGCAAACAGAGAACGCACTGTAACTCCATTGGGAAGGCGAAGCCGAGCCCAACGACGTGCATGATAACTACTATCATCACGGACAAGCTGCAGATCAGGAGAGTGGGGATAAAATCTTTGGAGATAGTGAGCGATTTTCTCTCCCTCTATTGGAGTTGTATGGTGGCGATAGCGCTCCTGTGCAACCAAGAGTGCGTATCCGTCACCAAGGTCCCTAGACCATTTCGGGAGGTGCTTCGTTGCCTCTGGATCAAGGGATGGATCTAGGACGAGAAAAGCATTTTGTTGGGCACGTCGAAGTGCGCGTTGCGTAAGATTGGCATAAGGATTTGATGGTTGGCGAATTTCGGCAACAAGGTTACCAATCGTTCGTTCCATGGTCCACTGAGAGGCGCAGATAAGTGGGCCCTTGGTGAATACCTCATGTGAATAGTGCGCAAGCGCATGAATGCTCTGTCGAGTGAAATGGAGCCGTTCAACCTTGCACTGGTAGTAAAGATCTTCGAACTCTTCAATGAATTCAATAAATAGTTGATGTGCCTCAAGGAGTTCACTCCGGAGGATAGAGTGCTGTGAAATGAGACGGACAGCACGAACTAGCTTGCAAAAATGGCGCCAGTATGGCATGGGAAGTATGCCATATAAGACCATAGGACCGATGCCATACATGAGCAGTGTGAACTCCCAGGCCTTATACCCACTGTTGATCTTCTCTGCGGGGTTACGAGGGGGTCGGTCGAAGAACCCAGGAAGATATGTAGTAATTGAGGCAACATGAGCACCGAAGTTTTCCCAGGTTTCACCCCTAAGTACTGCCCAAGGCCAATCAACGATGTCATCCTTTGGGTCACATTCAAATGTGCCACGCCAAAGGGGAATAAGGAGGTCCGGAATATTAAGGGACAGCAAGTGCATGATGTCGGATCCAAAGCAGGATGGTACCCCAAAAAGATGTTCAGAAGGAAGACCGAGAAATATGCTTGGCTTCGAGATCCCTGTTTCAAGGCGGCGCTTCTTATACTGTGATTCATTGGGTGAGAGCAACAGATAAATGAGGTTTTTCCAATACTCCTCAGGAGACGCAGTGGGAATGTTGCGAATATCGACATCGGGGTGGGTACAGCCAGCAACATCATACCTAGGATCACTCGGCTTCTTGTGAGTTGCATAGTATGTCTTCTGACCCTTTTTGCGACGACCTGTAAGCCCACAATATAGCCGACACCCACGTTTACCCTGATGGCCAACGAAACCATTAAGATATACAAGACCTGGCCCATCAGCAGTTCCGAGAGCGAGAAATGGGTGGGATGTGAATGTGACGTTACGTGAGGCATCCCATAACTGAAGACCTTCTTGCATGATGGCGGAAAGGTGGTGAAGGCTGGGGTACAGGAAAGCATCAAGATTTTTGGGTTTTTCGGGACCAGGGATGATAAAGGCAGGGAGGACGTGGCGCTTTTTGTACCGCATATCAGGGGATCTGTCAAATATAACCCAAATCCCCATCCAACAGTCCGATGCCTTGCTTTTGAACAGCTGTGCACCATCAACAGACATCATGAGGACGACGTCCTCATCCTTAATCTTGCCTTGATCTACTGCACTGAGGTAGTCGTGGCCGTCAAGCAAGTCCGACCAGCTATCCTTGAGTCCGTCTGATTCAACGAGTTGTGCTAGGATTTGCTGGGTACGTAGCTTCCTGTACTGCATCATAGCTGCACTTTCAGGATGACGATACATCGCCTGGAGCTGAAGACCAATCGGAAATGTGGAAAACTGCTGACGAGCTTTGCCATGGTCATCGTGACGCTTCTCGCCGCACTCTGGACATTCCGTAGCCCGAGCAAATGGACCTGTAAAAGCAATACACTTGCGGGGACAAATGTCATTGACCATTTCCTCAATGCCACTCAATTCTGTAACTCGTTGTTTGATGCGCGAGAGTGATGGCAGTTCTATAGCACAATATTGTGCTAATGCAGAACGTACTTTGATGTAGTCATCGTCGGCATGGCTCAGGTCAAAGTACAGACGGATAGCGAGGCGGAGGATGGGATCTTGCTCGAGGTTTAGGGTTTGTTTTGGGGGGTTCCGAAGACGCTGTATAGCTTCATTCGAGAGTCCGGTAGTCGTATCATCAAGAATGGCAGTCTGGAGACCTAGAATGTAGGCCAGGGACGTCCGTAGATCTGCTAGCTTGATGTTATTGTAGATCTCGTTAAGCAGAACTTCTTCGTCGGCATCAAGGGGGGGAGGGGGATCACAGTCAAGTTCTTCATCAACATTTTCTTGCTCCTGGGCAGTAGGGCTGCGAAGTGGGACATCGTTTCCGTGACGTCCTCGGGAATCTGATCTCGCATTGTTATCGTTTGATGGGGGGAAGTGGAAATTGGCATGGATATTTTCATTCAGGGCACTATACTGAGGAGGTGGCCGACTCGGAATCTCGACCTCGTCATCCTCGTCAGCATCCTCGACAGTAGCTCGACGCAGGTCCTGCAACGGGGTTAGTTTAATATCACTTCATGGAATGAAAACTTACTGGTTGCCGTGTACTTTGGGAGGTTGGCACCCCGCCAGGATGTACTTCCGCTGGTTGTATGCCGAGTGCTGCAGTAGATTGGTTGTTTGCTCTCCCGAGAGGTGGGACAGGGCCCTGAGGAAAAACTCCAGTTGCCATTGCTAGATCAGAATCGCGCTCGGCCTGGCGATGTTTTGCATGGCTGCGGTAGGTTGAACGACTGACTTCGTGCCTTGTTCCTCCACATTTGCGTCGACAGTTGCAATGATATGGCATGATTAGCAGGGGCAGGAGTCAGGCCCAGCACGAGAGGATGATCTTCTGGCGCTGGGCTTGACTCCGTCTCCATGGACTCGAGGAGCGTAGACAGTGGTTGAAGGGAAATCGAAGCATCGTCGAGAGACAATACGATACGAGCCGGGCCGATGATACCGATGGCCTCTAGCTCGATTGTGGCGATGGGGTCGTGTCCTAACTCGACTGTTTGTATGACATTGTATTTTTCGACCATTCCCTGTATCTACTATTTGGGCCTTGTACCAAACTGTACCACAAAGTATCTCCCTGTAGCGGGTTTTGACTGGGGGTGATTGGTCAAAGTATGTGTGATGATCTCGATACTGGACGGTACTGACTTTTGACGTCGTAGGCTACGTGAACTCCATGTTGGCTGTGTGAGTTTCATCATGCTACACATTGGAAAGGTTTGTGGACGTTTTGACAGGTTGAACGCAAGAAAGGCAATTCGAGACCGGGATGTGAATGTCTACGAGTTAACTAGCATGTGAACCGCCGTGTCGGATTGATTGTATGTGTGGCTGTCACTGGACCGGCTATACATGATCATGCTACAGCTCTGATCTCCAGTGAGGTTCCTTGCGTGCGGCCTTTGGGGAGCCTCATAGGCTACAGGCCTGGTGATTGGCTACAATTCCCCCAGTGCCGGATGGTACAACTCCTTCGACTCCGAATCTACGGTTACTAGTATGTGAATTCTCGATATGGCAAACTCAAGATCCCTTTACAGTTACCATTGGCAAGCCGACTGCTAGCGGGTTGCGTGCCAGTAATTGGTTGTCTTTGGAGATAAGCAGACTGATTCGATATCCATGTCAAAGTATACGAGCACAAGTACAAAGCAGAATCTCCATCATTCCACAAGTTAGTTCATATCATTGCCCTGTTCCCCTCCGCCTACCTTGCCGTCTGCGCCTTGGGTGTCTTGCCCGCCCCATGCATGCCCACGGGCATTGGAAATAAGGAAAGCCGAACTGGGTGGACACGCGATCCTCGGTGTCGATCCAGTTCGAGAGTGCCGCGACCCTCGTCCATCGGCGGTACCTCGCCCAGATGGGTTCCGTGTGCTGCTCCAGACAACACGACCCCGGCCATCTGTCACAAAGGGAGGGTCCGTGTCGTGTTCTAATTGCGGATGGTCAGATGACGTGTCCGTGTGAATAGTAGGCTGTTGCTCTGGCGACGATTGAGCGACGGGTGCGCTCGCCAAAAGGGAGGGATATGACGTGTCGACATCAAAACCACTGCTCTGACTAGATTCTTCCTCTTCCTCCTCTTCATCGTCATCCGATATGTCAATGATGAACGTCTGCCGAGTGTGAACACCCGTTACCATGCTAAATCGCGACAAGAGGCGACCATGCTCGGCTTGAGAAACGACTGGGGGAGGTGGCATCTCCGTCGCTTGCGACGGTGGTTCCACTCGCGGAGACTGTGGACTATCTCGCTCCGAAGTAGAGGTGGTTGCCGCTTCGTCTCGCGTAACCAAATCGTCATCCTACGTTTGATACCAGTCGATGTGCGTGACATGACAACAAGTGGGGAAAAGTCAGAGCTACATCTACAAGACGCTTCATGATAAAGTGGGGGATGGAGGAATAGTGTACGTACCAATAGATCAAGAGGGTCGACAGAACCGTCCTCTTCCTCGCGTGAATCGTGACTTTCGAGTTCATCGCTTGGTGCGAGCCCTTCCATCAGCGCTGGAAGGCTGGCTCGTATGACGTCAAGTGTAGCAAGATTAGGAATCGGATTCTGGAAGATATGTTGCAAGAACTGGACGGGATCGTCGTAATCGGCATAATCGGCAAGGTGGTTTGCGCCACTGAGGCGATGTCTCCGGTACGCCTGTGGGAGTGAGATGAATCATGTTTGTTGTGAATGGCGACAGTGAGGGAAGTACACTCATGGAATGCTTCGCGCCATGGCGGAACACATGTGGAGTGCCATCGGAATTGATGTGCTGGTAGAAACAATCCGTCCCGAAAGGACAACAGGGTTTGCCGGTGCGCGATGTCTCTTCAAAGTACCTGAAGAATCAAGGTTGGACGACAGTACGAGAGGAGAGCCGCTAACTTACCTGCAAGACACCCTCGCCATGCTAGCTTTATAAGCATCAATCGTATCTTTTTTACGAGAGCTGCCGTTCGGAAAGAAATGGGCGGAAGGCACGACGAAACGAGATGGCGTACGGCAGAGGGGACAGCACTTAATCATGCCCGATGAGACCACATCGGAGGATTTGCCCGCAGGAACACGCCATTGACGGATACACTGGGTCGGCAGTCAGTATCGCTGATTGAGGAACAGTGATTTATGAGTTGACCTCGAGACAGAAAACATGACTGCAGTCCGCTGGGCGCAATTCGGTCAGGCCGACCAACAGACATGCTTGAGGGTAACTTACTGAGTAGGCCATACGTGGTTGGTTTCTCCAGGCAGATACAACATGCTTCCACATTGAACTGGATCCTTTCGTCGCCTGGAACCACCTTTGGGAGGACATGCCGGAACCAACACCGATCTCCGCGAGTGCAGTGGCCTGGGCTCGCGTGAGGAAATGGTGTGGACGGCAGAGACAGGAGAATACCTCTTGCATAGTACCTGCACACCTTGGCCTTGTCGTATGGGGTTAACTTCTCGTCGGGGCCATGGAGGAACTTGCAGTCGTCGCCGGCAAAGCAGCCTCTGGGAGTGGTGTAGTACCGACAGACGCCCCGCGATTTGGATGTCGCAGGACGATCCATGCGGGCATCGACCAAGGAGACGCGCGCTCCCTAACCACGTCACTCTTCCCACGATGTCGCTCTCCTCGACGTCCACAATCAAAGGCCAGCTCAACCTCGCCCTGGGTCCAAAGGCCACCGCCTACTTCAATGCCCTCAGCCAGTTTGTGTCTGCCCGGATATCGAGGCAGGAATTCGAGGATTCAGTTCGCCAAGCCCTGGACGCACCGAACCTAAGTACGTCCATCTCACGTCATCGACCGCCAGCTGACCTCTGTTGCAGTCCAGCTGCACAATTCCCTGATCATCTCCTTGTTCGATTTCACGGTCCACCGGAGACCCCCCACGCCACCCCCAGATGTCCCAAAGCAACCCCCTCGCAAGCGACGCAGAGTACTCCCATACCAAGGCCCAGACGATCTGGACGGCACATTGCGATCGAATAGGCTTAAGCGATGGACGGTCTCCTTGGGCAGACGCGAACGAGACAGGGTGCGCAGCTTACCTTCTCAGTCGAGCGCTTTGGAGCGCCCGCGACCTCGCAAAGACATGGACGAGATTGCACGAGACAGAGGCGTCGTGCTTCTTCAAGAACGCGGGGGTGAGTTCAGTGCCACGTTCGTCTTTCCCTTTTGTCAACCCCTCGCGTTTAGAACCCCCAGGCAGTCGTCTACCGCTCCATCTAGCGTCTATATCCAGAGCTCCCACTTTGCAACACATATCCGACAGACTCAATCTCATATCTGCTCAGCACGGTCTAGGCGCGCCATCTCGCACCGTGGCATCACTAATGATGCTCGCTTTTGAGGTAGGCGTCCCTTGTAACTCTTCCGACGTTACTGAATCCGCGACAGGCGAAGCTAAAACAGCTTATCACCCATGCCCTTTCACTCACTTCTACCTCCCACGCAATTGCATCTATCAATCCTTCTGCGCCGCGTTCCAACAATCGAATTCTCACCGCATCTTCGTTCGATACGCTCTTCACGCTGTCTCCTGCCGTGCTTCCAAACCAATCCGCAGCAGCCATGAGGCTAGCAATAGGCGACAATGAGGTAATGGATGACGAAGACGTTGTTCTTCTTAAAGATCGAGAGGTTCGAGACCAACGGTGGCAAATCCTTGCCCTCCTTGGCGAACGAAGTACAGTAAAAGACGCACTCAGGCAGTTGCGATGACGAAATATGACCTCTTGATTATGAACTCAATGCATACTGCTACGAGGGCTGCGCCCTCTGTAGACACATACCAATCTGGGTGTAGTGCATATAAATCAGAAAATTACCCCGCACAGAGAATCATATAATCCTCCGATAAATGAATGAAACAGACATATGTTGATAGTACACTTTGGCGAATAAACGAGCTCATCGGAGTATACATGTCCCCATCAGCTTCTACCGCGCGCGACACTGCCTGGCTATATTTCGTCAACGAGTTGTACAATTGCCACAACTAAGGCGACATCTCCACGTCCTCCCGTGCTCTCTTTCTACTACTTGCCCGCTGCATGTCAAGGTCCTCGAACTTTGATTCCCACTCCTCTCTCACGCTCGCATGTTTCGTCAATCGTCGTTCTTGTCTGTCATCTTGTTCCCGATCTATGGCTTCTCCGTTTCCCCACAACCGATGGGCCCAGTCGTCGAGATCCTTATATGTGTCCGCATCCCGAATTTCGCGACCGGTGGACTCGAATGCGATCGCCTGAAGCTCCCGGAGAGTAAGACATTCCATAAAGGAACGTTCTGACGGCCGAAAGATCTTCGTGATTCGGGGGAAACGTAATTCATAGTACTTCTAGAATCAGCCGGGGGGTTCACGCAAGCGGATGATGCCCACCTTGCTGCTTGGACTCTTCGTGAACCCAGCACCGCATAGTTCGACCAGAATCGGGGCTCGGAGAAGGACAGATGGCTGGGGAAGCGTCTGAAGCATCGAATATGAATATGAGAGATCGTCAAGAGATGCCTGTCAATATGCATGGTTGAGTACATTTTGATCATTCGAGGTTCGAAGTCGAGTGTTCTCACCGACGGTTCGATTGCGTCTGAGCGTAGCCAAAAGTTGAACTCTTCCAACTGTTCCCGGGACAAGCCGTACGAAGCAGTGAAATAAACAACAAAATGGGGTTTCACCGTGGGCTACGCAGTCTCGTTGTTGGATGAATGTGTATCAGCCGGAGGAACTTACATTAGCTTTACATTGAGAAGAATTGCCAAACGCCCCAATGTAAAACCTTACAAGGGTCGAGGGAGGTACTGAAGTGCCTTGAGATGTATTGCCTCAGCCAGATAGTGGCAGAACCCACCACGGAGTTCCCTCGCACGATCCTTCTCCCATGATCCAGCGATCACGACGAGATCGATAGTGTCGCCATACCCAGGAACATAGTCTTTCTTTAGCTGTTCCCATCAAAGAAAAGGGTCAGACATGCAGTTGCTCGGACGTGTTCGTGTACCTTGACCCATGGCAACTTCCAGTCGCCATACGCGCTTTCACCCGCTTTGAGAACCAGGCCCTCTTGACTTCCCGCTATGTGCTGCGCCCATATCTCGCGAAGATTCCGAGCAGCGCCCTTCATAGATACCTCGGGGCCTCTAGACACCGAGGAGCGTGCGGCAACCATAACCTGGCCGGGAATCTCATGAATGACACTTTCAAGCATCGAGCGCCGGATCGAGTACGGCACGTTGAGAAGCGAGGCACTTCCAAGGAGAAGGATGTCGAAAAATACCAGGCCAAGGTGAAGGGATTCTGGAGGTGACGAATGAAGCGAAGGACAAGAGTCCCTAGTCGTGCATGAAAACTGGATGCTCGTAGAGACGGACAAAGTACTCACAGGGGTAGCGAATCGTTCTGTTCTCCTTTGGACAAGTTCATGGTTGCACGTGCTCCTTGTGCCGTGCGCGCGATGAGGCCTCGTATCCGCCAGAACTCTATACGTCATACTTCTCATCATCTGACACATGCAAGCAGAACATTTGCACTGACCGTCGATGGCATTCATCTCATCCGAGAATGCAACCATTTCGGCATCCAAGATGATGTCTTGCCTCCCCATCCCAGCCAACGCCGCTTTAATTGTTCTGATCCCAACGGTCAGTCTGGCATGCCAGCATCGAGAACAAGAGACCTACGAATGCACTGCGACGCGGTCCAACGTCGAGTCCCGCCTGCTCTTGCTGAATATGGCAATCTTGACCTTCCCGTCCTCGCAGAACCGAACATGAATCTGCGCCCGCTCGCCGTCGTACTTGGTCTCGGCCCAAATCTCGCCGTTCGTGTCCAATAGTTCAAGCGCATGTAACGGGCCCCGACCCTTGGCGGACTTGGGGATCTCCACGGGCACGCCCCATCGCGGGTGGGTGGGCACGAGCACCCCGCCAGCCTCGAAGCCCATGGCCGCCTCATCCAGCTTGGCGCGTACTCTGTACATCTTGAGCATAGATCCGGAAGGGTCCCATTCCTTCATGAATTGTTCTCGCGTCAGCACTTGCTTGCTGCGCGTGTTGTAGGCGAGCAAGACGCGGCTGGTCGTCGCTGAGGGCGGTGCATACAGCAGGGGACGCAAGTCTTTGAGAATGATCTGTGTAAGGTAGGCTGCATCGATAGCTGGGAGCGTGTCATAGAGGGAACGTAATATCGATGATTTAGAACGCTTAGTGCTGGACGTGGGCGCATCCACATCGCGAAAGGACTTGTCAGAGAAAAGCGAGGTAGACGCTAGTTCGTCCAAGAGCGCGTCCACTTCCTGAATGCTCTTGGGTCCAGTAACGTTCTAAATCAATGCATCGATCTCGTTATCACCCGCAAGTCATTCCTGAGAACGCACCTCTGTTCCAGGCACGGCGTATTTCAAAAGTTCCTCGCCGAGACAGCCAGAAGCGGTCTCCTGATTCCAGACTCTCAGATATTTCGCATCTCCAGTAAACACCGTAGAGGAGTCCAAGGACTGGCCGAGATACTGTGCGAAGAGCGTTTCCCGCAGTCCAAACTTCCTCTGGGCATCGTCCTCCGGGAACAACAGTCGCAGCACCGAGGCAGTCGTGCCGCGCGGAAGGGAGTAGTTCCTCCTCAGTGCTTCTATCCACCGTCTAGCGACGACGTGAGGACAGCGGCTCGAAGAGGCGCTAGACGCCGCGTGCGCCCTGGATGAAGTTGTTCTGGCTGTGATGCTGGCTATTTCTCGTAGTAAAGAAACGAAGCTAGCTCCTTCCTCCAGTTGCACGAAATGCTGATACTGGGTACACTCACAACGAGAACGGTACTATCTGTTTGGCGTCGTCTCCTTCCATGTCGGGTGGCAGCGTGTTAGGAAGGAGTAAGAAGCTGAGCAAACGTTTATATACATCCTCCACCCCGTTCAGCACATGTCGATAGTTAGTAAATGATTTGCCCTGAGTCATTGTGAGGCGGTGCAAGCATTCCGCCGACGGAAGATGTTTCAACTGTTACATTTTTCATCTCGTCCTCCAGAACGTCCATGGCGTCAGTTGGGTATATACACCAAAAAGTCATAGGATACAGAAACAAGGGTATAGATAAAAGACACATTCGGTGGTACGAATATCATAAAAGACAGAATGTTGTCAGACGAATAATAAATGTCATCCCGGTTAGCTTTGTCTTGCAGTCTGCAATGGTGAATGAACCGGAGAAGAGGTGGCATCCGCTGGCGGACGTGGCGATACCGGCAGTCCCATTATCCGGCTATGTCGGTTGCCTCTCTTTGAAACGGCTATGTTTAATCCACGGCTGGCAGCGACGTGGGCGGCATGCGACTGCGACTGGGAGGGCATGAGGGGGAACTCAGCTCGAGAAGGCGTGAGGAGTTCCAAGTGTTGAGACGGGTTGCTTGAGCGTGTCTGAATGGACTCTACTGTTACATCATTTTCGGTGCCGCTCTCGGAATGGGTGGAAAGATTGTCACTGTCTTCGGAAGGTGTGTCTTCCGTCGATGCTGAGAAGTTGAACAATGTCAATAGTAGATAACATAGAGAAAAGCCACAACGAACCGTTTAGAGTTCTCCCCGACAAGCCAAGAAGCTTGTCCGCCGCTGCGTCCGAATACTGACGGCTATTTCGCCGACTGAGTTCGCCGTCCTTGTCGTCATCCTCCGCAATATCATTGGCCGCATCGACGTTGAAAACTCGATTGAACTCTCCAAGCATCAAGCTGAAGACGCCAGCAGGTATGCCAAGCGTAGGACTGAAAACAATGCCAACGTTTCGCATCGTCATTTTGTTGACTGATGAGTTTTGCACGATAAGAATCAAATGGGCGGTTAGCGCGCGAAGCAGGCTGTAGTTGGCAATCGGCAATGATGAGATGAGATACGATAGCTCGTGAATGCGTTCTTGTGGCTCCACGAAGTCTGAAAACAGCGTCAATACATCCTGAGGTGAGAAAACGAGGAAGAGCACAAACCCATCACAGAGAGGAATCTCATGTGCAAGTCGCGCGTCAGAATGCTCGCAGGTAGTTCTCGGAGGAAGCTTTTGAGCAAGCCAGCAATGGCATGGGGATCCCAGTATTCGTCGGATGCCACAAGATCTACGTCACCCTCTTTGCAGGTCGTCAGCGCACAATAGAGCCAAGATGGGAAGAACGCGATACCAGTGTTGAATCTGTCCTTCAGACCCTTTATCACAGCGGAACTCCCACTAAGACGATAGATACCCTCCTCTTGGTCGGCCTTCTTCGCTTCAAGGTACTGTATACATCGAAAGATGACCGCAGGCAGACGAGCGAGCTCGGCAACTTCCAGGGATTCGTCTAGCGATACTCCAAACACGGCTCGAGGAGTGAACGTCGGTAGCTTATCGGCGGGTCTCCCAAAATTCCAAAACGACCTTGACTTAGCCTTTTCTCGCCGCTCACTCGACGAAGTACCTTCCATCGGTGCATCCTTACCGCCAAACTTGTAGCCAGCAGGAATGGGAGCGCCATTTAAAGGACCCGAGATCTTTATCTTTCCGTTCAGATCGCTGCCTCGCGAAGCTGGGTAACTAAGGTCGGGTGAAGTAGCACGGTCGGCAAATGCGGCCGTTGGGGGTGAGCCTGATACTGCGGCCAGGCCAGGATGGTAAGATTTTCTGTCTCTTCGAGCCTCCCGAGACCGACCAGATTCAGGCCCACTCTGCTCTTGTTTGGGGTACGCCGCTCGTCGGTCGATGTCTGCATAGTGTCCCAACTCCGAGCTTGACCTGAAAGCGACCAGACCATGGCCAGCAACCTCAAGTGGCGAGGTCGTAGGCAAGGAACTTGACAACATAGGTTCCGCACGGTCGACGACCTTTTTTGCATATTCTTCGTAGGCAGATTGGTCCCGGTCCGTGTTCATAGTGTGAATAGATTTAGTGGGGCTAGACGAATAGGACTCGTCGATTGAGACGGATCCTGGAAGAACTGCGGCCTGAAAGAACTTGGAGGTGTTCACATCCTGCGCAAGCTGGGGTATAGGCATCACAGCGCTTCGCGAGATATCATCTTTTGACATCCTCATTCCGCGCTTTACGTTTGGCGTGGTAATGGTATCTTGATTTGAGCTCACGCTCGAACGAGGTTGCCCAGATCCAGGACTTTGAGTTTGGGGAACGTTGACTGAAATGGGGCTTGGACCGACCGCAGCTGAAGGATACGAATCTTCGTTGAAGATTCCTGTCACGTATCGAACGAGTATGTCGACCCAACTATCCCGGTCAGTGTCACTTTCAGCACAGAGGACGTGTCGTGGATTAGAGCCACCAGGCCCCTTCTTTGCTTCAATGATTAGAAAGGCATGCCGATAATTTTTCTCGTCGTCATTGTCTGCTGTTCGCTGTTGGCGACCTATTTGTGCATTTGTGATTACAATGGAACCAAGGTGAGCACCACCCCGCTGTCTCTACTGTTAGGTAGGAGTCAAACCACTCGTTCTGCGAGCACTCACACTTTCGTAATATTCGAGGACAGGGCCTTGCAAGACGAAGTACCGAGTCTTCCACCCACCAAAGTTCTTCCCTCGTTTGGTGAGATAGCCTTCCTTGTGTCCAGCTTGCATCACCGGCTTCTTGGCATCACGCACAATGTCAGAAGTCAAGAACGCAATTACTTCATTTTTGTTCTTGACTGGAAGATCGATCAATGACTGCAGATATACCTCCAGAGCAGCCTAAAGAAACGATGTTCAGCGCCAAAGGTTTCTTGATGCCGAAGCTCGCTTACTTTACGCTGGTCGGATTTCGCAGGTGCGTGGTCCCTCCAAAGTTTACCCTCAGGAAGTGTGGCAATCTTCTTCGAGACACCCTTTCCAACAACAGCCCTCAATCGGTGATCAAGTCCCAAAACATCTGAGTATAGTTTTTCCACTTTCCAGGGCTCCTTGCCTTTACCGGGATCTACTTCAATCTCAAAGGACAATACTTCCTTGCCTCGATCGTTTGGCCTAATGGAGGAGTACGAAACTGTGACATGGGTAGTTTTGAGATCGTCAGCAACAAGAGGGAGAGCGCGGAAAGTAGGATTGGGACCATTGCCCGCTGAACCAAGTGTAGGCTTCGTTGACAAAAGATAAGATTCTGGAGAAGGGGAAGGTGTAGACTCCAGAGAAGATCGAGAGTGTGACAACATGGAGGCATCAGATTGGGATTGCCAGTGGGTCTGTGATTCCACGACCACCTCTGCAGCCGGAAAAAACTGGGGATCTGGATTTGACATGGATTGCGATGGGTCGCTATGGAGGTGACTTGGTCGATGTATTTGGGTGGAACCGTGTGAAGGCGGTAAATAGTCATCACCGTCGGTGGATTTGTCATTGTTGATGGCCGCGGATGCTGTTCCTTCCACCGCATCCTCTTCCATGTCAAGAAACTCGGTCTCGTCCGCGGCGGGAACGCCAACACGCCCTGGATTCTTACTAGTGTTGATACCCTGGACCGTTTGCGCCTGGGTTGGTCCGGAACTTGACGTGGCTGTAGTCAACCCTGAACTTTGAAGTGGACTTTCACCGATACTAGTGATATAATGCTTCGCCTCGTCCGGAAGGGAAACGTTCAAGCTGCGGTTTATCGCCTTGTTCTCAGGAATCGGACTGAGCAAGCCAGCGCTAGATGAAGAATGTGGAGAAAGTGACGCAGGGTGGGTGCCGTGCATAGCGGAGGGATAAGGCGAAGGTACTTGCGATGGTATCAGTGCGTTTGGGGTGTGTTGGACTGAAGGAGGTTGCAAGTGAGACCCAGGGACCCCATTGGCATCGACAGGCGAACCAGAGGGGGCGGTATTCTGTTGAGACGGTCTGCAGTTCAGCATCGGAGCAGAGCTGTTGGTGCCACGAGCATAAACCTTTTCTGCCTCGTTTGAACGAAATAGCAGCGAGGACGAAGAGGGTTGTTGATATGAGGGAGTTCCCTGGGGAAGAGATGCCGATCGAGGTGGAGCAATGGCAGGGGGAGTAGATATGTCCGAGGATCCGTTAAGACGCGGTGCCTGAAGATCGCGGCCATTGGCATCTTGTAGTTGAGGGGGGGTGGCAGGGCGATCGTCGGTGCGAGAACCTGAGGCTTCAAACAAGGGTGTGTACAAGCCCATAGGAAAGGGAGGGCACGGACCTGAAGTATCAGAGACATGTCTGACCATGGCCGCGCGAGGATCAAGCGTGCCATTTTCTGAGGTGCTGGACATGGTGAGGTTGGACGCAGAGGGTCTTAACGACTTTGGCTTGTCCTTGTCCTTCTTGGAGAGCTCGACATTGAGGCCGGCAGCCTGAAGGCGAGTTTTATAAGCATCCCGTTCTGCGCGCAAACGTTCCAGTTCCTTGACGACTTGATTGTAGGCACTTCGCTGCTTCTCGATGAGCTTCCACAGTTGTGTGTTCTGATTGGAGAATAAGTTTCGTTCTGAGAGTGCCTGGTCGAGGGCAGCGAGCTGGGGGTTCAAAGTATGGGCATGTTGAGCGAGGAGGGCGTCGAGGGAGATGGGATTGGTGGTGGGATTGGTGGCAGAGGAGGTGGAGACGGAGGAAGGCAAGGAAGAGGGGGGTGGACGCGAGGAGGACGAGTGGCGGTCGCGAATATGAGTGCTATCAAAGGACGAGCTTGGGGGCGAGCTCATGGCGGGTCGCTGGTGGGTGCAACCAAAGCCGTCGTGCGAGTTTGCCTGTCGTGGTCGAGGAGATGGAGGACGACTTGATTGGCTACCACAATCTCACAAAAAAACAAACACGAATCTGGCTCGACTGTGCACGGCTGTCCCTCTCCATTGACAACCGATGATGCCAGCGACGCAGCAGCTCCCTGTCGCGGTGGCACTGTCGATGGCTACATTTTCCATATTCGGGCACTCTGCACGCGAGTCCCGTTCCGGCCCAAACGTTCGGAATGCAACATTCTCGGTCCATATCCTAATTGTCGCCCAACATGCTCTCTGCTGCAGTCCGCGCGAGGCAACGCGTGTCTGTCATTCTGACACCCAACGCTGCTAGGGTCCTCAGACGTGGCGACCGCGTCCGTTGCTTTACACGCTCCACAGTTGTCAGCTTACCGACAAACTACCTCGCTCTGAGCCAAGGCCAGGAGTCTGACCTGCCCGTCGAGACTGATTCGATCAAGCCAGGTCATGCTGTCATTTCGACCTTTGACCTCTTTAGCATCGGCGGTGAGTGCCTCCCGCAGTACTCCCTCTCCGACACCGAACACGCGTTGCAAGTCGGCCCAAGTAGCTCTCACACAGTAGGGCCCATGCGTGCCGGCAAGATTTTCATTGCGGACCTTCAAGAGTTAGGTATGCTGCACCAGGTATATCGGATGTATCGTTGTCACGCGACTCCACCTAACCCCTTCTTCAAGGTCAGGACCATCAAAATAGTTCTGTGAGTATCATGGAAAGTGTGGTTACGTCGAAATCCTGACTCCACCAATAGCTATGGTTCGCTTGCCGCTACCGGTTAGTCCTCTCTTTCCATTGCGGTCACGCTTATTCCCTCGGATCCTTCTAGGTAAAGGGTACGCCGTGAAACCGAAACAAAGTGTCTTGTATATTCAACCTTTTCTCAGGCACCACACCCCCCAGGCGATTCTCCTCGGTCTTGAAGGTTCTGATCCCGAGACAATCGATTGCGGCACAATTCCTTCTCGCTACGAGGCAATCTTGCTTAATAAATCCTTGCATCTTGGCGGAAAACGGCCTATCCATTTTGATATGGACCGGGATATGCTGTGGCGCTGGGATCAGGTGCTCAAGACCCACCCCAACGGTATGCGTTTCTCCTGCTTTGACGAGCACGGGGATCTCCTCGCCACGAACGAGTATTTCAGGTAAAGCCTCACCCCATATCTCCGTCTTTCCCATCCTGATCATTCTCAGTGTCGGCGGCGGTTTTGTCGTGAATGACAAGACCAAAGGTTCGTGGTACGACTGTTGAGACATCTTGCTTTTGTTGACTCCGTGCTAGTCGATGAAAACCTGTTCTACAAAGGCGTTGACAAAAGTGCTGTACATGGTGCTCGTTTGCACCAGACCCATAGTGTCGAAAAGGGTGATGCTGTTCCTGCGCAGTTCGAAGCCAATGATCCAGGGCACCCGCCATACCCCTTTGAATCAGGGAATAGTCTTCTTGCCCTAACAAAGAAGCACAACGTAGGTCCTATTAGTTCAGTAATTTGAGCCGTCAACTTGATTCCTGAGCCAGATGACCATTGCGCAAATCGTTCACGACAACGAACGCTATTTTGGTCTCTCCGAGCACGAGATACACGACAAGGTATATTGGTCACTGACTAGCATTATTACAAGTTTGATTAATTACCAATGCCTATTTCACTGGTTCATAGTTGATGCGCATTTGGGGTGTCATGGATAATTGCATTCGCGCTGGCGTTACGGCCACTGAGAAGACGTTACCCGGTAGGCTGGGGTTGCAGAGACGTGCCCCAATACTTTACAGACGCCTCATGCGAGGGTGAGTATCTACTCTTACTGCATCCGCTCATTCATTCAACTATCCGCGGGTAAAAGATTCTACCCTGGCATCGGGATCCCAGCAGTACAGTTGATTGGTCCTGGCTCATCTCCAACTACTCTAGGTGCTATAGATGCACCTGGAAGTGCAGGAGCCAGCACCCCTCCCGAACAGGAGCAGCAAGAACCACTCGTCTTCTCAAATGTGCAGAATCGCGCTCCCCATGTGACCGGGTCATTCAATCACCCTGTTCTCCCTATGCCCCCTGTAGGCAAATCCGCAATTAGCTTCTGCATGCCACTGATATTGTCGGGATATAAGCGCAAAACGATGATTCCCGCTGTCGACTTTCTCTCCTGTTACGCCATCGCGGTCAATGAAGTAAATGCTTCTGGGGGACGCATCGTAACGTCCCCCACTAATGGTGCGGCTGGCGTTATTCCTGCGGTGCTCAAGTATATCATCGAGTTTGTGAGCGATGACCCCGAGAAGTCTGTCAAGACTTTCTTGTTGACTGCTTCAGTCTGTCTGCCCTCACTTTCGGCGATGACGTGGGGCTAATGTTTTTTTTTTATATTTCTAGGCAGTCGGAATGTTGTTCAAACGCGGAAGCACCATCTCTGCTGCGGAGGGTGGCTGTCAGGCCGAAGTTGGAGGCAAATCATCCTTTGGGTTTGTTGATCGTAGTGCTGACTTGATGCAGTGGCTTGTTCCATGGCTAGCGCGGGCTTCGCAGCATGTATGGGCGCTTCTCCAGAGACGGTATTGCAGGTGGGCTGTGGATTCACTGAACTAGTCACGTATAACTAACGTCCTGTAGGCTGCGGAGATTGGTATTGGTACGTCGTGACCGTCGATGTGTATAGTGTTCCTGATGTCAATATACAGAGCACAATCTCGGTCTAACTTGCGATCCGATCGACGGGCTTGTGCAGGTCCCTTGTATTGTATGTGATCGATTTTGTATTTTGGACGTTGACGCACCTTGGTTCAGGAACGTAACAGTTTGGGAGGTTCGCGTAGTTAATTCAGTACCGATCGGGTGAGCTAACTCTCCATTACTCCGGACAGCTGTGAAAGCGGTCACTGCTGCGCAACTCTCCATGGCTAGTCATGGCATATATCGGGTAACACTTGACGAAGCGATCGAAGCCATGCGCCTTACCGCCGCGGACATGAGCGTCAAGTATAAAGAAACAAGTCTCTCTGTAGGTCCTCTTTCTCTGTGACAATTCGAATGTTTAATGTCATACATCTACTTGATGCAGGGTCTCGCCGTAAGTACAAAGTGTCCGTGCAATTTATGAATGGTCGGATGCTGACATTACAACTCAGACCACAGTTAAGATCCCGCTGACTGTCCCTGCATGTTGATGCAGTACTTTGGCACTCTGGGTCACACTTTCACAGTCGTTTACCGTGCTTTCGTTTCACTTTAGAGACTTTGACTGTGGCATACCTGACACTCGACTATTCCGTGATAATGTTATGGAAACGGGTCCAGTAACATAGATTTTAGACAGACTGGTCATAGTTTACTTATGAATAACTGGATGATCCAATCGCTATTCGGCTAAGTTGGCGAGTAGCTTGCTTCGCTCAAGCTGAACTTAAGCTCGAGAAAGAAATCAAGGCGGCGGAAATAGTCAATTTCCGGCCCGTGACGTGATCACGTGGCGGTGAAATCATAGGCGTGAAGTAAGTAGTAGGGTCCTAGTGGTAGGGTCAACTCCTTACTTTGCACTTCGCCGTCCCAATGGAACAGCCAGGACTGCCGCCGTCCCAATTACCGGCGTCATCCTCCAAGTATCATCACCCGTATTTCACCGCATCCGAGGTTGAATACCTTTCTGAGAAACAGCGCGGCAAACTTTCTGCCACCCAGGAAGAGAAGGTAAGGCAACAAGCATGTGGCTTCTTGGAGGTCGTCGGTGCAAAAATTGGATTGTGAGTAATTTCAAAGGCTGAGTCTCACATATCTCCGACCGCCGATTGCAGCCCTCGGAGGACGATTGCTACCGCGCAAAATCTGTATCACCGCTTTCACCTGTTCTTTCCACGGAAGGACTTTAATTACTACGTACGTGCATGTCTTGTGGGCCGCAATGTTTCTATATCAATTACGGGCTAGGACGTAACTCTCGCCGCGTTGTATGTGTCGACGAAGATGCATGACACCTTGAAAAAGCCCCGAGAAATCCTCATGGTATCTTATGCTGTTCGGTTTCCCGAGTTGGCGGCAAAATCAAAAACGCTGGGCGGTGAGGTCGACATGGATCCCATGGTCAGTCTCCGTCTACTTGGAAAGGAATTACATTTAGGTGACTCAGACAGTCGAACACGACCGTCAGCGGCTTCTCGCCGTGGAGCGCTTAATTCTGGAAACGGTCTGCTTTAATTTCACGTCGAAGATGTCCTTTCCCTATGTTTTCAAATTAGGTCGGACACTGGAAGGTAAATTTCTCGCCTTGCCTGCGCGTGAAAAATATCAACATGCGCTCCCAGCATCCAAGCTACTCATTAAATTTGCGTGGCGTCTGACTATTGACTGGTAAGTGGCAGCCTCCGTTTCGTTTAGCTCTACGATCTCAACCAGCCCCACCTAGTTATCGAACCCTTGTTCCCATCATGTACCCACCCAATACGGTTGCCCTGGGCTGTCTGTATACTTCTGCGCTACTTTTGACGCTGGAAGCTTCTCCGTCGTCTAATCCAGTGGACGAATCTGCTCGACGCATAGTGAGTCGTCTAAAGGAGAAAGCCGACTGGGAACAATCTTATATGGTGGAGGCGGAAGACTTGCAAGGTCAGTGTCTCGTGTCGTCCTGATATTACAATTCGCGTGCTGATTGTTGGGATAGAAATTGCACATCTCCTCATCGACCTTCTCATCCAGGCTGCGCAAAACACTTCTGCGAATACGTCACCTAGGACTCCCTCCTCGCCGTCTCCACATCCATCCCCGCGAAATCAACATTACTCCTCTGGTCCTTCCCAGCCAACGCCAATTCCTTATAAAGCCGATCAACTGATTCATTTGAAGATTGCAATGCGGCAGAATGAATTTCCGCCTCGACCGCATAAACCGCTTGCAGGATCCGATCCTAGCGCGTTGTACAGTGGGGAAGATGTTGCTCTACTCGGGAAGAATGAGGGTACCGTGCGATTTTTATTCGGACCGCCCAGTGTTGTGGGTCAAGAAGTATGATTTAATTTTCACGTAGTTGTAGCGATGCACAGGAACGTACATCGTGGTGTACCATTTTGATCAGATTGCACAGAGGATGTTGATCAAATCATATCGTCAATGCCTTTTGCGCAGTGTGCTGCGCCACCAGCCTCGTTTAAACCATCATGTCTCCGTCCGATGGGAATCCTGGAGCGGGGCCGTCTCCCTCGGCCCCTCTCGATCCTTTCCAAGGAGAACAAACCGTACTGATTTTGGTAGGACTGATTGCATCGGGCAAGGTAAAGCCCGCCACACCATTCCGAGTCACACGGAGTTATTGATCGTGATGATGACCCTCTCTGTATCCTACTTTTCTAGTCTACTTTTGCAGAGGCTCTTGAGGGTTGCTTTCCCAGATTTCGCCGCTGTAACCAGGACGACCTGGGCACCAGGCGGCAGGTCGAGGAGCTCGCCTACCACACACTTTCCGAAGGTCGCTCGCCTTGCATCGATCGGACCAATTTTAATGCCGTGTACGTCGACAAGTTCACGCGACCTTTCGCAGGCGACTAACGCAGTCGAAAAGACAACGATCTCACTGGAGCGAGATCGCCCGCGCGTTTCCGGGGACTTCTGTCAGCATTATTGTATTTGATACCCCCTATGATGTGAGAACGGCACCTGCCAACTTCGAACGAGCTGGAGAATGAAACTGCTGACTCCCTTCGTTTTTGTTTTTCACAGGTCTGCGCTTCTCGCCTCCAGCAGCGTAAGTCGTGCCTAAATATTTCTTTTTTCTGCTCCGGGTTTAGCATCGCTAACCGCCTATCCCCCCCTCGTTTATCTCACCATCACAGGTACTTCGCACCCCACAATCAAGAGTCCCCAGCAGGGCGTAGCGGTCCTCCAGAAATTCGCCTCGGACTTTCAGCCGCCGTCGCCAGAGGAGGATTATGATCATATCATTTATCTCCAGCCGGCAGACCACCCACGACCCGAATACTCGCGGGACGACGTCTCATCGATCCTGGGACGTCTAAAGGTATCCACACGGGATTCCGGGAGTTCCGGGACAAGTGTCACGCAGCACAGTCATGTGTCCTACTTTGGACACGGCGGGAGGTACTCGCGTTCCAATCGAGCACGTGGCCACCGCGGTCGTGTTGGTCACCATGGTCATCAGGGTTATCCGCCCCCACGAGGGACTTTCCATAGTTCTTCTCGGTTCACAAGCAGGGTCGGAGGTTCCAGCAGTTCCAACTGGAGACGTCCAGGCTCTCGTGCGGTCACTAATCGGAAGAGTTCCGATCAGCAGCGATCAGCAGCAGCAGGGAGTGTCCCTCCAATGGAAGGCTCAAAGGACTCGGCAGAGGAACGTCATAATAGTACCTAAATCGGATCGCCCTGATGTATCGTCACGTACAGCTTGAAATATGCTTATTGTCCGTCCAATAGTGTAAGAGAACTCGTCCTCGGTAAAAGGCCAGGAGATTGAAGGGATCAGATGCACAGATTATCGCAGAACAGGACGGCGAAGATATTACACGCCGGTTACCGGGCAAGTCAATTTCAATTATGATCTGTTGCACACACTGGTGCAGAAATAACGGTATGACAGAGCCTGCGGTAAGGAGGCTGCACGCGCCAAGGCGAGCGCGTGGCGTCACGGATCAGATTTCTTAGATGTGTCTTGCGCCTCAGCAGCCTGCATCTGCTTTCCTAAAATCTTTGCGCTGACCTAAGAAATCAGCGGTTACGGTCAGAATGTCGGAATGATCCAGATAAATATGACAAACATTCCGGATATGCATTGCGGCGCGTTCGACACCATGTTCTTTGGAACGTTTGTAATATTCCAGGGCTTCCTCTAATTGACCCGCTGCCCACATCGGGTGAGCTAATTTTTGGAACAATAAGCTATCGTTTCTATCACGCACCGGCTTCCAGAACTGCGGCGAGATTGAAAGCAATCTCAGGGTCTTCTGGTGAGAGTGAAGCCGCTATACTGGAAAACAATAGTGAATAATCGTATATGGCAGTTGTGATGGGTTACGTGCTGTAAATGATGAAGCGCGAGGTCAGGTCGTGAGACAGGTGATATTATGTATGCGCTGGCGAGGTCTTTCGGGACGCTGATGTCACTAGCGGAATCAACCGGAGCAGAGACACGTACTTGTGTGTGCGTCTGCGCTCGTAGGCTGTAACGCGATCGATTCCTTCCAGGCCGAAATGGCATCATCAAATTCCTCTGGACGAAATTGCGTCTGACGTGTATTTTGGAACCATGAAAATATAATTCTGGCGCACTGAGATGATAGTGTGTGACACCGAGATTGAAGAGGGAGCTAGCATTGCGTTTTATTTCTACGCTGCGTTTGTAGAGCTCCTTGGCACCTTGGACGTCCCCCTCTTCGAGTTTTTGCGTACCTTCTTCAAGACATTGCATAGCCTCGACTTCCGCGGGGTCGGAGGCCGTAGAATGCGGGGTGGTAGAAGTTGCCCAGCCTTGGAGAAAACGGTCATGTCCGACTCGAGCGCAGACTGACATATAGACTCACGTCTCAGGATATGATTGTATGGCCCACACGGGACGGTGGTGCCACAACGCGACGCGACGCGAACGGTGGACCTGGCAGGTGGACATAAACGGACCGCTCGGCTGGGCAGATACCTGGATGCAGTTGTCCGGAGCTGCGGTGGTGAAGACGTTGCGAGCACACGCGCAACCCGAACCGATGTAGCAGTGGGCAGCATCATGCTAATTGTTTCTGCACGACCTTTGGCCAATTCTGGCAAGTACGTATTGACAAACACAAGAATGGAAATCCGTTCCCACATTCTTCTGGTCTCGCGCTCTTCCAAAATTTCAAGGCTTGTTCCGCTCGCTGCTCTCACCCGCGACGAGACACCTTTGTTCTTTCCTCCATGGCCTCCAGAAACTTCCAAAACCCGCCTTCGGGATCTCAAGATTCTTCACCCCACCAGGTTTCCCGCGATGATTCCTCGGTCGACAATCCGGTCACCGCAAGCGACCTCCTTTCGGGTGCCTACGACCCCACCAGACTACACCCTCTCGCCCAGCTCGGGGACCAATTAGACTATCTCGTACTGGATGACGACAAACTTAGTGATATGCCAGGAGCCGGAACTGCCATGCCTTCTCGGGGTTGGAGCGATGATTTGTGCTACGGAACAGGCACTATGTACCTCGGGGGTAAGTTTTCTCCTCTCTATCGGCTCATGAACACGAGTCTTGCACGCGTTTTGTACGTTTAACTCGTGTGCTTTCTCCACGGCTCCTCCTTCTCACCTTATCTTAATGTCGCCACATAACCAACTTGGGCTATTCTTATTGTTTTCGAACCTGTCACATGCTCATACATGTTTCCGCAAGGCCTCGCTGTAGGTGGTATATGGGGTTTGAATGAGGGCGCACGACGGCCGCTAGCCGCGTCGAATGCACGCCTTCGGATCAACAGCATCCTCAACTCGGTCACGAGAAGGGGTACGTTCATAGGTAACTCGGCTGGCGTACTTGGTGCGTTGACATTTCCCGTCGGCAACGTGCCGCCCGGTTGGATGACTGATCCTGTTTCACAGCGCTTGTCTACAACGGGATCAACTCTTCGATAGATTCGTTTCGCGGTCAACACGATATCGCCGGCAGCATGGCTGCCGGAGCACTAACAGGTGTGCTGTACAAGTCTACAGGTACGGTCGGATCCCGCGGTGGAGTTACGTCCTACTTATGGCTTTTGTTCGAACCAACTAGCTGGAGTTAAGCCTGCCTTTGTTGCAGCTACATTAATCTCGGGATTGGCGGGTATTTGGAGCTACGTGAAGAAGAGCGTATGATTGACTCCCTGTATTATGATATACCACTATAATATCCTGGCGTAGGCTTCTCGGAATTGTTCCCCTTGATGGTAAGCGTACCAATAGGATTCCGAGCGCAACGAGAGTCATCATTACAGATACTTACACGACAATATTCAAAGAAGTTGCCCTATATTGCCTGAATAGACCTCACCATATCGGTCTTCAGTAGATCTGTCAAACTGTCTGGCTACGGAGGTCTGACACCCCTTGTGTGTCTTCCTTTGACCCCGAGCTCCGCGCCCTGGAAATGAGTGGGTATATGATCATGATCTGTACACACGAACGCATAAATGCCAAGTTCTTACCCAATGCCATTATAACTTCTTCCTCCAGGTAGCGCATAACGCCATTTCCTTGCCTCCCTTGCAGGCCGTTCCTTTCTTGTCGCCTATGCCAGCTTCTTCCCCAGACTGTGTCATCCGGTCAAGGGATTCCACATGGGACAAGGCATTCGCTCAGAATGGTTTGGTATCTTCTCATGACTACGCAATGTTTCCTACTCATAGCCATCATCGACACGACGAATCCTCGCCCCACAACAGCGAGGGTGAACATTCGGTAGGCCCTCTGGATAGGCATGCCCGCCACTGGTGTGGCGCTGACTATATACCAACTCCAGCGCACACGGCAAACACGTCCGATCACGCCTATCACGCCTGTTGAATATGTACCCTCGTAAGATCGCTATTTTTTGTGGTGATGCTCTGGCTGAGTGGTTGTACGTGACATGCAGAAACCACAAGAAGCTTCTTCATGATTCATCGTGTGGCAGTTCTTGTGCCTCACCCCAGTCGAACGCCAGCAGCGATCACTCCCGAACGCAATCGCCACCTTCTGCGTGGAGTCTACCGCCACAGTCCGAATCTTCGGCTCACGGCCAGAACGGTGCTTGGACTCAGGCGTCCACCGCCGACCGATCCAGTCCGCTCCAAAACCAATTCCAACTGAACCAACCCCGAGTCGGGTTCTCCTCGTTTCTCCACGACAGCCAAACTAGGTATCTTAACTACCGTTTCGAGGGAGTACCAATGACTGACAAGTACTCAATACAAGAACCTATCATCTCGATGTCGTCCAACATCCTCAAAGAACGGCGGAATTCGGATCCGCCAGTTTGTCGCGCCTGCCGTTGGCACCTCCAATCGTTGTGCAACTCATCGTACGAGATCGCTTTGGGAATGTCATCATCCCGTAAGTGTTGGTTCACCCTCCAGGGTAGCAGAGATCCTGGAGATATGCCCTTTTTTTTCTGACAGTGAGATGGAGCTTCCCTTCTTGGTCGCTCACCTATCGCTGTTTTCTGACGACGGGACGCGACCGCTGGACATGGGGACGGCGCCAAACGGGGAGGCACCTCCACGGCGGCTGCTGTACGGAAACCTGGTGTCTTCTCCTCAAAAGTTACGAGACCTGCAAGGTCGCCTAGGACTCTATTTTATATTTTCCGACGTAAGTATTCGCTGGCGGGGTCGCTTTCAGCTCGGGGTATCGTTGCTGCGAATATCACAGTGAGTACGCGCGGAACGTGAGACGTGTTTCGCGAGCTGAGCACTGGTTACCGGTTTCAGGACGGATGCTTCTGGGGTTATGAGTATCGCATCGCAAGGAACCGTGCTCGCGCAAGCCCGGACACGACCATTTGATGTTGTTACCCATGAAAATTACGTTGCCCCGGGTAAGAAACATCCAGCTGATTTCAGACTAGCTCGGTGTGACTGATTGCGGCCGCCTTGACGGCATGGCATGCGGGCAGCTACGACACGTTTAACGCAAAGTTTCCTGCGACAAGGTGCACGAATTTATGCCTTTACGCCGACCAGTCCCTAGAAGATAGATTGCGTGCATGATTGTCTCTGTTTTCGCCCATACCCAAAACTTTGAATGCCGTGTCTGGTGTTTCTATACGACTTTCGATCTTCTACTCTGACTATTTACTGTTGACTCTGGCAAGCCGAGCGTGCATCATTCGCCTGGTCGTAATCGCACACGTTTAAAAAGTCGTGGGGTGGAGGTGAAAGTCGGATAGGACGACATGCCTGGGAATGTGTGCGGACCGGGAGTGGGGCGGGTGAAACGCCCCACGGCAGGGCAGCCCGAGCACAGCGATTGCGAGGCTGTGGTCGAGCGACTGCGTCGTCCGCAGCGCTGCTAAGACTCGACCGTGGGAACATTTGCTGTTCGAGTGGCATTTTTAGGGCCGACCGAGCGCGACGAGGAAGCACGTCGCAGTCCATTCTTTCTCTTCATCACCATCACCATGGCTAACAAAGACTACTACCACGGGCAACCCCAATACTACCCTCCCGCAGGTGTGTCATCGTCCTCCAGCCGGTCGATAAGGATGCGCTGACCGCATTGCCAGGGCCACCACCACAGGGGGGTTACTACCCTCAGCAGCCCCCACAGTCGTACCCGGGCTATGGCCAGCCTCAGTACGGAGGACCGGGCTATCAGCCGCAACCTCCTCCACAGACCGTCTACGTGTGCGTGGTTTGAGCGCCGTATCCGAATCCTGCTGACCTTGTTGCAGACAACAGCCCACCCAGCAGCGGGGTGGGGGCGGCGACGGCTGCCTTGCATGTCTGGCTGGAGCGTGTCTCTGCTGCTGCGTCGAAGGTTCGTGTTCGGCTCCTGCCAAGAAGGCGATGGCTGACGGTCTTGACAGAGGCGCTGTGCGACTGCCTACTGTAGGACACTATTAGTTTGATGTTTATACCACGAGAACGATGATTTTTCTTCGACGACTCTGATGTATTGAGCTTCACTACTATGGACGCCATGTAAATTATCTAGCGAATCGGATAATCGCTGTTTGGTCTCCGGTTCGTTCCGCGCCAGATATTTTGGCCCGCTTGTCACGCTTGTCACTCGCTCCATCCTCAAAAATGTTGTCGAGGCTGCCCCAGGCCGTCCTCAAACGCCAGAATGCCCTCCGTGCGTCTCTCAAACATTCGGTGCGTCGCCTTCCCACTTCCCTCGGTGCCCCCTCACCTCCCTGCAGCAGGTTCGCTTCGCCTCTTCCGCGAGCACACAGGTTCGGCGCGCTCGTCTGTACTCGTCCATGCATTCATGCTGAGGCGCCTTCTAGCCTCTGCTGACCTCGCGCGCGTCGCTCGTTTCCGTCTCCCTCTTCTCCGCCGGCTCAATAGCGTGGTATACCCATCTGTACGGTACGCTCCCCTTCATCGGCGAGGTGCACGCAAATTCGCTCGCCGACGACGGCCTCCACTCGGCCGCATATCCATGGCCTCACCAGGGTTGGTTCGACACGTTCGACCACGCTAGGTATGTCCGCGCGGTGCTTGCGGAATTCGCTCTCCGACACATCCTCCCAGTATCCGTCGCGGCTTCCAAGTCTACCGCGAGGTTTGTGCAGCGTGTCACTCCCTCGACCGCATTGCCTGGCGCAACCTAGTCGGTGTGTCTCATACCGTCGAAGAGGCGAGAGCTTTGGCAGAGGAAGTCGAATACGCCGACGGCCCCGATGACAACGGAGAGATGTTCCAACGCCCCGGAAAACTTTCCGACTACTTGCCTGCTCCATACCCCAACGAGGAGGCGGCACGTGCTGGTAACGGCGGTGCCCTTCCTCCTGACCTCAGCTTGATCATCAAAGCCCGGCACGGCGGCGCGGTATGTCGTCTGGACGCGTTCGCGACGCGTACTTGATCTCCTGTTCTAGGACTATGTCTTTTCTCTCCTGACCGGTTACATGGACCCTCCTGCTGGCGTTGAGATTCGCGATGGCATGAACTACAATCCTTACTTCCCCGGTGGTGCCATATCCATGGCTCGTGTGTTATTTGATGGCCTTGTCGAATATGATGACGGTATGTGGGCATATAGTGTGGTATTCACTGATTTGATGCCACTTTTTTGCAGGGACCCCTGCCACGACGTCGCAGATGGCCAAGGATGTCGTCACTTTCCTCAACTGGGCCGCTGAACCAGAGCACGATGAGCGCAAGCGACTCGGATTGAAAGCCGTCGTCCTGTTCTCGACCTTGTTCGCTATCAGCATCTACGTCAAGCGCTTCAAATGGACCGTCATCAAGAACCGGAAAATCTGTAAGTGTCTCGTATGGATTGTTTACATCGGCTGACGTGTGATGGCGTTGCAGTGTACAACCCACCCGTGGACAAGGCGCACTAGAGAGGAAGGGTATAGAGTGAATGCAGGGACCATAGATTCTTACGGGCGTAGATGTACTATCTGCGATAATGAACTCTGTTGTGAGACCGTGGGATATTCGAGAGCCGTCCGGCACACACTTTGCATTCGTCTCGGACCATCTACTACTCGCCTCATTCAGTCGTGTACATCTCCAATCCATCGCCATGTCCTCCGATTCGTGGCCGCCTCAGCTAAAGTAAGCACCGTCCATCTCACGTTTGACGTGCTTTACATCTGTTACTCTGCAGAGAATGGGTCGCAAAATGCCTAGGACAAATGAACGATGCCAACAGGGCCGAAGCTCAGGCAGAGTTAAGACAGGTAATTGCTGATGCTTTCACTGCCAAGACACTCTGGACAACAGACTGGGCCTGTGTACAACTCCAAAGGTGTCGTTGTTCTTCCTCGTGTTACTCTCTGGACTGTCCCCAGTGACAGCCGTTTCTATGCATACACGCAGCCTAATACCAAAGCCTCCACCTACGCTGAAGCGTAAGATGTAGGTCCTGGCATTCGTACGAATTCGCATCACTGATAGGATCCGGGTAGCAACGAACCACAGCCAACCAGCAAGAAAGCGAAGAAATCAGCCTTGCAAAAGAATGCGACTGCTCCTCTCGATCTGGGCGACCAGGTAGCACTCAATCGACGCGCTGAGCGCTTCCAGCGAGAGCACGAAATAGAACGACAAAAGAACCTTCGCACCAACGGTGGGCAGAGTGCTCCGAAAGCCAGTCCTCAGGGTGCACATCTTCTTAATCGAATATGGAGAGCTGATTCCCCGTCTACGTTCGGACCTAACCTCGATGACCCCGAGGCGGATCCGGTCAGTTTAAATCCTTCGTTTCCTGTCGCTGACCGACAACTTTTCACAGAATGTACCCAACTGGGACCGTCATACCATTGTCGGAACAAATACCGAGCTGTTCAAAGATTACCTCCGGCTGACTTCGGTACACAGCTCGTGTCTCTCCTCTGTAGGTACTGAAGGAGTTTTAGGAACCCAGACCAGAAATGATCCGCCCTTATCCGGTGCTGCAACAGACCCTCGTCGAATTGAAGAAACGCTGGCGAGCAAGGGTTTCATACGACTGGATATGTAACCAGTTCAAGAGCCTGCGACAGGATCTGACAGTAGGTTGCGGTTCGTGATAACCAACCTTGCGTTGACTTCCTTCTTCTGTCAGGTGCAACGAATTAAAAACGAGTTTACCGTCCAGGTTTATGAGATCCATGCACGCATGGCACTCGAGAGTGTACGTGATTCCATGTCCGGCATTTGGTGAAATCGCTGTATCAGTTTTACAGTCTGATATGGTAGAATACAATCAATGCCAGGCGACGCTAAAGTCACTTTACGAGCTCGGCATACCAGGACAGGTTGAAGAATTCGCCGCATACCGTATACTCATGCTCCTACACGGCAGAAACAAGAGCGGTGTGTTTTACGTTCAATAGTACATTTCCTTCGTTGACTTCTTGGATTTTCTTCGTTGCTCAGAGCTAAATTTATACGTAGGTCAACTAACATCCGGACAGAAAACGAATAACTCTGTTCAACACGCTTTGCGTGTACAACGGGCGTTGTCGATGGGCAACTATCATGCACTATTTGAGGCGTACCTGAATGCCCCGAACATGGGTGCATACATCATGGATCATTTTATTGACCGGGAGAGAGCAAAAGCTTTGGTGATCATGACCAAAGCGTAGGTTTTCTTCGCTCTATCTCTTGTCCACTAATCTCACCTCGCCGCGGATTTTCACTGATAGATACCGAACATTAACGTTGGCATTTATTCAAAATGAGCTTGCATTCGAAACGTTATCACAAACACAGACATTCCTGCATACCCATGGAGCGGCGGTGTTTACGAATCCGAACAGCCCCGAACGTGAAAAGCTTTTGGACTGCAAAGCTGCTTCGCCCTTGATCACTCAAGCTTATGAAGAGAGGTACCGAAAAGTCGCAATCAAAGGCGCTGTATGAGACCGACTGGTTCGGAAAATCTGGCTAGCACTCCTGATCGCGCCATCGGCCCTGCAGCTCTGTGGAATCGAGTCCCATGGGCTGTGTGCATTTTCGTCGTTCCATCCTCACGCCCCTGGTCTTTCCCCTTTGTCTGTCATTTCTCTCACCTCGGTCCCGCTGTCCTTGTTTTTTTTTTCGCCCCCCTACTTTCTAACCCCTCCGGTCCCTGCGCCTCAACCTATATCTTGCTCATGGCTTAACCACATCGCGACAGCCGTTGAATCATCTTATTATGACACTCACGCATGCGTTGAACTCGGATACCATGCCACGCTCGAACAGGGATACACTCTCGTGAGAGACAAGACATCAAACATTGAACCGTCCTTGTGAAATTAGATACGCAAACACTACATAGGAACGCCACAGGTCCTACTTGGCCTCCTCAAGAGACGCCGATGTCAATAATTGCTTTCCTGTGCTGTTTGCGCAGGTCTGCGCAGGTCAAGTGCAGCGAGGTACGCCGGAAGCTCGAGGACTGGTAGGAGAGGTGTAGAGGTAAAGGCTCGGGCAGGACTTTACTGTATAACCTTCATGCTGAGGATATTCATTCCTCGTTTCGGTAAATAGATGTCGTTGAATCGTCGAGGATGCATTTATATCAGGATGTGCACGCGTCTCTTGAACAGACATTGAGATGCCTGGGGGTACTAATCCCTCATCCGCGCTGGTATGAACCGTCGAAGTACGAATTCCCGTACTGAATAATGTGTGAAACAAGCTGGGGACGATAGAACGTCTTCGGACACTCTGGATCGCGCGGGAATGGTCACGTATGAGAGAACGAGGGTCTGAGTAGGTGGAATTAGCGTTCAACCGTGACAAGTAGAGTAATCCGACCTTTTGAACTTGCGAATTCACCCTGTTGATCGTACCGAGCCATGACCACGAGAAAGGGGAGACATTGTTCAACTCGAACGGAGACCCATCTTGGTCGGTGGGATCTTCGTATACTGGACACACCACGATGGCGAATCTGGGCCCCGCGCTCAGCATCGTCGCTCTCCTCGCCTACTAGCGACTCACTCGGCGTGCGCAAAGACGGGACCACGTTTGTAGAGCAGATAATCAACACAGAATTTGATGCCGGTTTTGACGACCCAACCCAAAGACCTGTAATGGTGATAGACGACGTAGTTTATCAGGAACGGGTTGTCGAACCGCCGGTGTTGAGGTGGGTCGAGGGTCGGTGTGAGGGCGGGAGAAGGCGTGTATACATTTTGAAATGCATTCCATATCTGCACAAGTGTCAGGGCTCCACCCTGATCGACGAGCGGGAGAAGGGAAGTGAGAAGGGAACACGAGGCGAACGAAACGGCTCACGTCATCAGGATTTGCGACCGAGAGACAGTCGAGGTTCCACAGGAGAAAGAACGCCTCTGGGAGAGTGAGCTGGAGGTGCTCCACGTTCTCTATCGGCTCTTCCTCCTGGTCGTCCTCGTCCTCG
>JBBPUA010000044.1:0-45033 GCA_038094355.1 Afroboletus lepidellus | reverse complement strand
CGCCCAATAGCTGCTCGTCCAACGTCGTCGGCTCCGACGGACTTGGGACCTAGCCACGACGAAATTCCTCAAGATATCTTTGATCAGATCGCCGCAGAAGAGAGCCAAGGCAGCGGCAATTCTCGAGTCAGGATCTGTCCTCATTGTACTTTTGAAAATAGTCATGGGGGACACGATTGTGAAGTTTGCGGTTTACCATTGGGCTGAAGTCGCATACGGTTACTTTTTTGACAGTACAAAATAGGACAAGATAAGAGAAGATACGCGTTTACAGAGCTACTTTTTGGCTCATGTACTTATCGGAGTGCGGACAGGCACGTGTGACTAATGTAAGAATTTGAACTAGTGTCGCGGATGGCATAACGAGGAGAAAATGGTCCTCAATATTTACGAGGGTTCCCAATGTCTTCGAGGAAATAAATCGATCGAAGAAACACTCAGGCCAAGATCCACCATCCAGCAAATAAGAGGCCACACAGAACACCGATGGCCCGAAGGACGATGACCACAACAAGGGCCTTGCGCACCGCGGCGTAAAAGTTGCTCAAAACGGTCCCAGACCAGTTGAGGCTGTGTGAAGCAGTCAGTAGTTGCGAAGCGATGAGGGAAGAAATGCTTGCCGTCGATCATTCGACCCGCCTTCGCGAATACTTGCTGCCCAGCCCCGCACGACTTCGCGGTAGCGCTTGCCAAACACCCTGATAGCCAAGGTGAGTAAAGAGACGTGGGAAACCACATGCGAGGCTTACCAGATCCAAAAGTTGACATCCGGATACGAGAAGCGGGGGAATACGCTGGCAAGGCTAGGAGCCACTGCATCGATGTGCATGCCTTCACCACCGATGGGTCGGAAGGGCAGTTGCAAGTTGGGAGGATGCTGTCCCGCGTTCTGCTCCGAGTGTGACGGCTCGGGCATCATATTTGCCATGAGATCCAATGTCATGCCGAGAGAAAGACCCCACAGCTTGAGCTGACGACGACTGGATGGCTTCTTTCGCTTTTCAGGGGTTGCTTTGTCGGATATGATGCCCTTTTCGAGTACGTCCTGTGTCAAGACGGGGTAGGATGCGCTAGTTGGGAGAGCAGGGGATGCCACGGAGAGGGGGGAATTGGATTCTGGTAGGTTGAGGAGAATGGCGGGGAACTGCATGCTTCCAATGAGCACGCGAACCAAAAGTTTCAAAATGGCGGCATGACGTGGAGTCAACCTAGAAGCAGCATCTACTGTTACACTCGACCACTTTCCCCTGGAATCGACGCGTCCTATAGTTTCAGGTGACACGGCGCCGACGAGTGTGTCGAGAGGGATCCAGTGGATACTGGTGCCCTCGGCAGGCTCCGTTGAAAACACGCGGGGGGTAAGTTGCAAGAAAACGAAGGGAGAAAGTATCATGAGTAGCCGTTTCCCCAGAGAAGTCGTGATCTCGCGATCATCGAGCTGCCCGATACATGCAAAGTCTCGCTCTGCGAGATCCAAACCAATTTCCTCCCACGTTTGTCGCATAGCTGGAGAACGGGTCAGACGACGATGGGAATGATCGAAGGCAAACGTAAGAACCAGTGTAGAGACCGCCTTCATCACCCTCTTCCGTTCTTCCACCTGGGAAGGCGAGGTGCGCTTCAACTCTGCTACTGCGGTGCGTGCCGCCCTCGCCTGACAAACTGGTCTTCAGACCGTCAGAGGAGCAAGAGCCATCCCTCTGCAAGAAGAGAATCTCTGGGCGAGCAGCGGGGTCCTTGACCCAGTCGAGCTCGAAAAACTGAGGGAGTGTCGGGATAGGTGCATCGGCGGGGAGCGGGGGAGCAGTTGGGGATGGAACAATGCGAATGACAACGGCGACGGCGGCACGACGAGGTTCTAGGATGCTGTAAAGCCGAGCATGAGACAGGGGGGAACACGAACTTACGAGTTGCTGGAGATGCGATGATGCGCGGGGGGGTCGTGCGGATACGATGGAGTGCACGCGACAAGAGCTGTATGATCCTGTCTTGTTTCTCTGGGGGGAGGATGAGCGCGAAAGAGAAGGCAAGTCCGAGAAAAGGCAGACCTTGAGACATTTCGCTTCAATAACGCTATATGTACAGCCGTGTCTTGGTCCTTGTTCGCGACGGGCTGAGCGAGCAGACGGAGTCACTGCAAGGACATCTGCCACCAGTGCCATGGTTTTCGGGGTCATCGCCGGGCACATGACCAGCACCCGCCGGATATACACTACAGTACTGCAGGGTCCCTCACTCACCACGACGCAATGTCTCACCATCGGCTCTTAATCGGAGGCGCCGTGCCCGAAATATGCCTGACCGCGTTCCATGGGCACGCACGGATTGGCGTTAGAGCGCTGTTAGGAGTCTCTGAGAGCGGTACCACAGCGGCCAAGTACACGGACACGGTAATGGCGAACCAGTCGATTTCATGTATCCTGGGCTTGCTGTAGTTCGATAAAGCCATCGATAGTAGGTAGATGATGGAAACTGCCCAAAGGTGGGAAAGCGGGCCGCCTAAACGAGGCCCTGCCACCTTGGTGTAGTCTCCGACCGTAAAGGGGACTCTCCACTTGGGTAGCTCCATCTTGGCTGTTGCATCGTCACTGCTTTCCTTCGCACGTCTCTTGTATAAAGCACGCCCGTCTCCGCGCACACACTTGCTCGCCCGCTTCTCCAGCGATAGTCCACCACCTCCCCGGCCCTCTCCTGCTCTCTGCCCGGCATGGGAATGAAATACCGCCGCTATCTCGCCGGCGAGCGCATCTACGGCTGTTCCAAGTGCAAGACCCATCTCGCCACCATTCACTCGATGATTTCTCGAGTAAGTGCCCTCGAACGTTCCGCCCTCGTTGCCACTCAAGGTCCCGAAAGGCGTTCAATGGCCAGCATGGGCGCGCCTACCTCTTTGATGGGGTGTAAGTGTTCTGCCACTGTGTTGGCCTCGAGGTCTCAGACTGTTGGTCAGCGTCAATGTCGTCGAGGGCGAACCCAGTGACCGCCAGATGACGACAGGCAATCACACCGTTCGGGACATTTACTGTGTCAAATGTGCCACCGTCCTAGGATGGAAATACGTGCGCATTCACTTGTCATCATCCAAACAATCTCATACAACGGCGAACTCAGGATCGAGCATATGAAGCTTCCCAGAAATACAAAGAGGGAAAGTACATTCTAGAGCGCAACCTCCTCGTCGATGTCCAATAAGCGCTGCCTTTCCAGCCACGCTCGGACGCCCTCCGCACGTGCGGGATCTCACTGCCAGGGTGGACCACAACCCACTCTACCCTGGTCACCCTCGATCTCCCCTTCCTCAATGCATTATGACGGTCAATCCGTCATCCTAATTCTAAATGGCTGCCTCGCTTGTAGGGCGCTCTCGCACAAGGTCGGAACTGTTGCTCTTTGCTTGCTGCGAAACAAGGACCCGCGACCCGACGGTGATGGTTACCCGAAGTGTATCATTCCATCCACGATATCGATATCTTTTACAACATCGAGAAGAATATTAATTTACTTGACAATTCACACACTTTTTCTTATTTGTTTCTTCTCTTCAATTGTTCGTTGGGGTTGCAACTGACGCCGTTTTTGAGAGCAGTATATATCGTTGACTTTAATGGAGGGGCACTGTATACTTGCTACGGAGGCTGTATCATGTTTGAATGCATCTGTCGATCGGGTGATGGTATTGTTTGCGTGTGTTGTGCTGTGTACTGCCGAACCCCAACGTATGAGCGAGGCAGCTTCGATTCAACTCCCCAGCGGATTTGCAGCTCGCACATATAAATTCAGCAAACGATAGCCGGTCTGCGACCAGGCGTCATCACGGTCCTTTTCAACAAATGGGTTCGTCCTTTCTTTCTCCTCCTCGCCCGTCCTCACCTCCCCCAGCGTCCCTCGCAATGTCCTCCATGCGCTCCCAGCTCGGGGCTGCTTCTCAATACGTCCCTTCCCCGCTCGCCGGTCCCTCCCACAGCTCCGCCACCGCTCCCCCAAGACCATTGCCCCGTCGCAGCCCCCACTTTGCACCCTCTCGTCCCATCCGACCCTTTGCCTCCATATCACAAAACGCCTCCCTTGCGTCAACCAAACCCGTCAAACTGATTGAGCCACCTCAGAATTTCAAGACGACCTTTATTCTTGACTTGACACAGGAGGAACTCAGCCGGCAAGACTGACCTTTCGTCCATTGTGAGACTTTGCTGTCTCAGTTCGTGCTGCGTGTTGACGCGCTTTGCAGTCTCCCTACTTGGCTAGATTGGGCATTCTTATTCGATGTTTATCCCATTTCCACTGTTTCATTAGCATACAGGTCCCATATTCCGATATTGCCGCTTGAGTCAGCCTCCCGTAGCTGTATAAATTAAAACAAGGGTGCAGTGTCTCGCGCAACGCATACTATATTCCGCAGGTCGGACCAAGGGCTACTTACCCCGTGTGCACTGCAATCGGAAGGTGATGTGATATGTGGGCACTCTAGACCAGCTCCTGAATCAATCTGATTTGATGGTATACATACCGTTGTTCACTTGGCCGACAGTTTTCCCTAGTTTTGCGTTTCAGCGCACAGTTACAAGCAAGTGCGGTACACGTCCCGCCAGCTTCGACTTCATTCCGATTTACGACAGGTGTGGTTGTCGCTATCCTCAACGGACACGCGCCTGTTCACAGATCAGCATTGATCATCGCGTCTACCGCCGCGGATCAGTTTCATGTGTGATAGAAAGAGGGTCGACTGACAGCCCTAATATTGTTGTCGTGACGTACCCAGCATGCGTCCTGCGCTGGCGCGTCCAGAAAATGGTAGTGCTGGAGAGAATCCCACAACTCATGTCATGTCATGCTGAATGCATTTGTGGCAAAGCAAGCAACTCGGTGAAGCGTCCCAAGGTGACGATGACCAGGTTCGACGCGACATGATTGACTTCAGGGACCAAATTATCGTGCCGAGCAACGTCGGAAGCAACTCCAACTAAAAGATGCTTTTTTTCGCGATCTCAGTTCCATCAAGCAACCGAAAACGAGGCAATGGCGTGTTGCGAACTTAACTTTACAGAGGTCGCTGGAATGCGTCAAATATTTGGAGGACCTGCATATTAATCACCTTGTTTGATTCCTCTTTCCACTCTTCTCTCGGAATGACGAACCAGACAAATGCAGGACGATTTTTCCAAAGACTGGATCCGACATTAAGCGTGTCATTCCGCCGAGTTCCGGTGGCAATAAGCTCTGCAGTTGCGCAAACGATAATCGGCCGTGTTTCGCCTTCAACAAGAGAAGTTCCTCTTGTCCCTCGAAACAGGCTGGCGACGGATACTTGTGGATTCTCGGACCGAGATTGCGGCCTTTTTTACGTATCCTTGCAGGACGAGGAGGGCAAGTGGAACAGGATGCCGGTTGCAGTGCCGGCCGGACGGAGCAGCTGTACGTTGATGATCTGTCCGCGGAGCTAGCCAAAGGAGGAGGACTCGGTGGGCGGCGATTGCCGAGGACGAGGTCATTGGCCGATTTCCGAATCGGGCGAGGATTGGGGCCAAAAAGGGGGGCTGCGGGATTTCGTCCGGGCCATCAGCAAACGTGCAGGGCCGCTGCAGAATAGAAATACGACGCTTTCAAGGAGCATCAAGACTTTCATCAGCGCCGTCTTCTTTCTCTCTTCCTCCCCACTGCTCTTTCCTGCTCCAACTGGGCCGTTCTTCGTGCCTTCATTTTTACGACCTTGCACGATTTTGCACGACATATTCTCTCCCCTTTCCTTTCTCCTCTGGGATCCCATCCTTTCCATTTCACCGCCTTTGACAAATACAAGGTTCGCATCTGTTCACATCTCTCAATGCCACTCATCCCCGCCCCCACAGACTCGTGTTCCACCCTTGCACATCCCGAGAACCTATCCTGTTGAAGAGCCATGGACAGTTGGCGAGTCGCCGTCTTGGGTGATGGTGGTGTCGGTAAAACTGCCTTGGCCGTCCAAGTATGTCCTCTTACCTCGTCGCAAGCCGCCCGCTGATCGTTCTCTAGTTCACCCTCAACTGCTTCGTCGGTAAGCCCACATCCAATGTCGTACCTAACCCCTCTCCTTATTTTGGATCACAGAGGTACGATCCAGTCTGCCCACTCGGTGCCCTCGGATTGACTTTTCTTCAGACATATGACCCCACGATAGAAGACGCTTACAGGAAACAGCTCATCGTGGACAACAAGATGTGCTTCGTAGAGGTTATCGACACTGCTGGACAAGGTTTGTTCCGTCATCTATCACCACAACGTCTAGTCTCATCAATTCGTCAGAGGAGTATGCCACCCTTAGAGACCAATGGGTGCGGTCAGTATCCCACACGACCCACTTGCCTCGACCACGGCTGAACTCCCCGTAGCGAGGGTCAAGGTTTTATACTCGTGTACTCGATCGCTTCACGTTCGACATTTGAACGACTCGAAGTCTTTCGACAGTCGATGCTCAAAGTCAAGCGTCAAAAGCCGATTTTCATGTTGGTAGGCAACAAGTGCGACAAGACCTATGAACGTGAGGTATCACGTGAGGAAGGCATCGCCCTTGCGCGAACTTTCGGATGCGAATTCATGGAGACATCGGCCAGGACCGCGTACAACGTGGAACTACTTTTTACAAATCTCGTTCGCGCGCTACGACAGACGAAACGGTTGGAGGGTGGCGCGAACAATGGCAAGCAGGGCGACAAGTCCAAGGACATCAGGAAGAAGTGTGTAGTGATGTGATGGATATTCTCTAGGGTTTTCGGTATTTAGATTTCAGTCCCCTTTACCTCTCTCCGATGATACCTCCATCGCCTTTGCTCTTCATGACTCCACTCGCTTTTGGGCATGCATCCCATTCTTTCCCGTTTCCTCTTCACTTTTCCTTCTTCGTTTTTCACTTTTCGTTTCTGCAGGCTGATGTTCCCTTCTAACCATCTCGTCACGTCATTTCGTCGTCTCACGCTGTGTCATACGTGATTTAGGTCTACGATGTATTTTGCAACGCACGGAAACACCCGCTACGCATTCTGACTCTCATGCATACACTAGCCAGAGATGTGACTCACTGCGACTGCGGCCAGCTGCGAGCCACGTCGTGGTATACGTTGACCCGTCGTTGTCTCGGATACATAAAGATGGACGCCGACCGTGATCCAAGCGTTCGCAGATATCGCCATGTCTGATGACTTTGAGTTCTATGCACCTGAATCGCCAGACTTTCGAGTCAAATCGATTCCTGACCAGGAAGACTTTGACGTGCACAAAGATGCACTCCGAACATCCGAAGTCTTCCGTTCGCTTTTCAAACCATGTTCGTTCCATACAGGCCAGGCTGATAATATCACAGGGGATATGTTCTTGTGTTGTGACCAAGAATATAGCTTTGTCAACCCTCACGAGGTTCAAGATATCACCAAAGTCCTCGAGTTGGACGAGCCTGCTTCAACGTTACGTCTGTTGCTCAAGCTGCTACACTTTCCGCCACCCCCACCGTCCCTTTCCCCGTCTGCCACGCAGGCACGCCAGATGGGAAAACCAGCCTCAATCTATCAAGGGGCTCTCATCCCCTTTCCGTTGCTCCCGGACATGCTCCGATTAGCCGATAAATACGATCTATCGGAACCTCTCCGGCGCGCCCTCCATGCGCACCTGTTTGCCAACGCGTCCGTGCATCCCCTCGAGGTCTACGCATTCGCCACGCAGAACCGCATCGACCACGTCGCCGCTGAAGCGAGCGCATACCTCTTGCACCCACCGCTTTCCACGTACACCAAGGAACAGATCACGCTCGTCCCGTCTGTCGCCGCGTACCATGATCTCGTGCGCTTGCACAGTTACAGGATACGGCGCTTGAAGGCGGTTCTTTTGCATGAAGACCTCTTTCCGTTTGGGTATGGCGTATGCATCACTCACCAAGAGAATGCCGCGCGAGCGTGGAACGACGCCCGAATGCTGCTGGCCACGCAGCTCGAAGCAGGTAGGACGGTCGAGACGACTCGTATGAATGACAATGCTCATCATGGCCGATCAGCGACCGACCTAGCAGCAGAGATGAGCGTGCTCTTGAAACAGTTTGATTCGTGCAAAACGTGCTTCAAGGCTTGTTCCGCGGCAATCAGCATGCTCGAGGTAAAGTGTGTATCCATCGACGTGGAACCCGCGCTCACGAACCATCCAGTACAAGTGCAATCGAATTCCAAGAACCATCGACTATTTGCCACCACAACAAGAGGGTAACTAAAAAGGATTACAGGCGCGGTGTGCTCGCTGGACACGGAGCGTTCAGCGTCCCTCGCTCAAAGTGATAGACGAAGCGCATATATACCTTGCAATATCATGTATTATGCCAAAGGAGTGTTCGAAGGTTTTCCCAAACTTCCGAGTCACGGTATAAGTAGGTCATGGAGTTGAACATGCCGGGTTGGAGGGTCTCGCCGCGGTTCTGGAACAACCACATTACGGCGCCCCATGCCAAGGCTGCGAACACTGAAAAGTGTCGAGGGTCTGGTGGGACAGGACGTGCGAGGGTAGACCCGGCCGGCGAGGGCGTCTTCGAATACGGTACCCCCGCACGGGGCAAGAGCGATGCGACGACTCTCGAAACCACGTAGAGCACAATCTCGAGCAAGACCTCAGCACGGCGACCACAGCACACAAGGGTAAAGCGCACCTGCTCATTCACCGCGGTCCTGTCGCCGAACACGATGTACCCTCCAATCAGTCCAGCAATAAAGGTGTCCGCGCTGCGTTCTTTGCCTCCGTTTGCCTTTCTCTGGAGTAACAGCAGAATTTTGTATAGTGACACAAACTTGGCGAGGTTGAAGGCGTGTTGCTTCGTCGCCTGGTAGATGACGCGACACCGGGTCTTCCAGCTAGCTCGCAAGAATTCAGCAGACTGTCAGCACGAACTGCACGGATGGACATACTCCCCGCGTCCAAAGAGTATCGCCATTATGAGGGCATGCGGAAACCGGACTTTGACGCCATAGACGAATCCATTCCTTGCACCCTTGACGATAGCAAGGAAATCATGAAGTGCGGGATTGAGCAGCAGCGCATCTAGGCTAGACATGGCAGCAAACGAGAACAAGTCTGAAACGAGACACAATGTCACTCTTAAATCAGCGGGTCAACAGGAACCGGCGTGTCAATCACATGGAATAGTCTGCGAGTATTTGGTAAACATCACACGAGAATAACTTCTTCTGAACCAACAAGAACAATCAACCAAAACTCATTTGCTTCAAGAATTATTCTGTAATTATACAGCTAATTGGTATGACAAGTAAAGCAGTTACAACTGAAAATAGTCATCTTTAAGGCTGAATAAGGAGACTGTTGACCATTCAAGCTACCATGAACATCAACTTGGGATCATAAAATAAACATGAAGAGACCTACACCATCTTTCTCCAAGGGTATAGTGTCCTCTGAAGCAGCTCGGATCACTACAAATCTCCTATAGCTCTTCATGAATGCTGGCTGGATTCGGGCACTTGCAAGATCCTTGGTGATCTCAGTGTTTGTAAAAGTGACAAGCTGTTCAGTTGTCATGCCCAAGGGAGTAGAATGGCTTCTGAGAACTCCAAGACAGTACTTCAGCAGCTCAGATCCAGTAGCATTGAGGTGACTGAAGGATTGGGATAGCCAAGCCACTTGATTAGAATGCCCTTTTTCAGGCATTCTAATCACAGAAACTAAACCAAGATTGATGCACTCTAGAATAGGATCCAGGGAGGATTCACTGTGGGATGATGGATGGTAGCTGAAGAGGTTTGCTGGGTGCAGGCTTACCTAGTAGGGCCTCCATCACTGCACAACAGGTGACTCACAGCCAAAACTTCAGGAATAAGATAGCAATCCCAAAGTTGATGCTCTCCAATCTGAGAGATTAAATGATGACAACCAAGTAGATCTTCTACAAGTGCAGATGAGGTAAAAGTTATGATACCCCCTAAATCATATTTTCAGACACAGTTAGCAACAGCATTAATAAGCACTTCATACCTAATGGATATACTTCCTGAACTTTCCATCTCTCAATGGGCATACCAGCAGAATGTCCATATGTCCAAAACTGCACTTCAGGGCAGTTAACCAGCTTGGTAACCAGGGATGGCATAGTATGTAGCATCTCCAAGTGCTGATTGGATACAAAAACAACTCTAACATCTTCTTCAAGCTTGGCTGGCATAGCCTTGGTTGATTTAAGTATATATTGAAGCAGGACCATATCCAGCTCAGGCAATTGTTGATCAGTTGTACCTGGCCAGACACAATATGATCTTAAAGATGTGGCATTGAGGAAGTCCAGCAGTGCCTTGGGAAAGTACAGCAAGGCCATTGCCTGATGTAACACAGCCTCTTGAGGAGGCTCATCTGGCACCAATGAATCCTGTGGATCCAAAGAGGACTGTATCACAGTCTCAATAGACCTCTGTCCAGCAACCTCAGCAGATGTAATGACTGACACCAAAAGTGGTAAGAGCACAACAAGAAGATGGGTTCCAATTGATAGATGCTCTGGTACTTGAAGAACCTTGGTCAACCCCTGTTGTGCTCCTGGAAAGATAACAAGGACAGCTACTTCAGTAGAGCCAAGGAGCAATGGGATTGCTGCAGCCTGTAGAACAAGGTCAATGAATTGTAAAACAATAAATAAAGATAACCAACTTGTCCTTCATTTGTCAAGTGATGTTTCAGGCCAGAAATAGCCATCTCATCACTAGACTCACTCGACTCGAGTGTACCAAAGTACTGGGGCTTCCCACAGGCTCGAAGAATAGGTGATAGATCCATAATTGGATATAACTTCGAGATGCGGAGTGAGTCATGTGATGATAGTAAAAGATTGATGTGTGAGGTGTTACTAGTTCCAGTAGGATCTGCAATAGTAGCAGCACAGAGTAGTTCTGTTTTGCCTTCTGAGGTACTGATAAATAGATCACCAGCCCATTTCCACTTCTTGGGTATTCTGAGGACCAAATCAATATGGAACATTAATCATCACAGCCAACATACTTTGGTATGACTAATGTTTTAGCTGACTCAGTTGCTGGTTGGACATGCTGAACAGGAACAGTGTCTGTTTCCCTTTGGAAACAGAAATGTTCTGTTGTCATGGTACAGATTTCATGAAGGCACAACATTACTCACAAGGGAGCACTAAGTCTGGATGGAATGCATTCATTTAGTCAGGGAGATAGACTGGCATAGAACTTACGCAGGAATAGAAATCGTTTGCAGAAACTGCTCTGCATTGACTGTGTCTGGAGACTTGGGTGGCACTGTAGCAGTGAGGATATCGAAACTGTTTCCATTTACACTCAGATTTGGTTTGCTTCATCTGAACACATACCTCCCACATGGTGGACCAACATCATCCGAGAAAGAACCCCAGAGATCAACAGGCTGGTCAACATCCATTGCCTCGGGGGAAGCAACCACATCTGCGTCATTTGTGATCCTTGTAGTTTGAGCTACGGGCGATGTAGGCGTTGCAACGGACGTGCTCGGTGTTGTCGTGTCCTTGGTCTGGCTAGCGAGGGGAATGGTTGGTTTGTTCTTCTTGAATGAGAGTGCCTGAAGCGACTTCTTGAGCCCAACCGGAAGCGGCTTGGGGGGAGCAGGGGGTGGTGGTATTCCAGCAGCTATGCGCTGCTTGGTAGAAAGCGAGCTTCCAGTCGCGACCTTCGCTGAATGTAGATTCATGGGTTTGACCAGAGGATGACTCTTCTGATCCTGGTGCGTGCGTATAACAGGCCTGGGTGGTGCTATTAATGTCGAACTACCAGCAACTAATGACGTCTCTTGAGGTTTGGCTTGGGCTGGAACCTTTTTGGCGTAAGCGCAATGTAGCGAAGAAAAAGTAGTATCCACCTTTGATATCTCTTTTGAGGGCGCCGTAGTTGCTTTCGGTCGAGATGCCGCCTTCGCCTGTTTGCGTGAATGGTCATCGGACTCGGAGGCAGACTCGGGCTCGGGCGCAGACTCGGACTTGGATACAGGAGTTATTCAAGTGTACGAATGAATGCAGATAATGTACACACTTCCGTGTCGACGATTGCCTTCAAGGCTGTGCGGACCTTCTTGGTAACGGGGATCTTTGCTGGGAGTTCCTGGGAACTCTTGGACTCATCGCTAGAACTTTCGGACACGTGTGAGGTGCTCGATTTTGATTTTCGTCTCTCCTACGAACTCGTTTAGCCAATATATCACATCCCGACGCGTTTCTAACCTGACTGTCCTTATTTCTTGACCTGTCCGACTTTCGTTTCGATGGCTTAACAAACGTCTCCTGGAAATATCGTTTCTCTTTATCTGCGAGCCAAATGAGACAATGGCGAAAACAATATAGTAGATACAGACTGATCCAGTCTTGTTGAGCCACGATCTCGTAACCGATACTATAGTCATCATCGTCCGTGCCGACATGTTTCCAAAAGCTTGACAACAGTCGATCGCATTGTTTTACGTTCTCCGAAGGCTCCCAGCTACAGAGACAATGTCACAAAGACACGAATCCTCGGCGTTGGAATTCCCACCTGTCTGCGTCGGACCCATAGCCCGCCCACTGTACGCGGTTTACCGAGGAATTTAGCAATCAGAATGGGTAGTATTTACCTTGACAAGGTATTCCTGAACAGCGTAACTTATCGGCACCCGTTGACACGTAGCATAAACTACTCACCCATTCGCCCTCCTCGCCGACGCGTGCCTTGGTAATGACCTCTGAAGAGACATTCTAGCGATGGAAGATTGTGTGGCACAGGACACGGGCTTACCGACGTGGTATACCTCTTCCTCTTCAACCCTTTTCTTTTTCGGCATATTTTCAACGAAGGTGAAGTTGGACGAACCGGAACAGAGAGCAATCGATGTCAATTGGTGTCACGTGACCTACCAACGCGCGCCCAACGTCGTCAAGCGCTCGTCGAGCGGACGAGCATGGCGTCCAAGGCAAAGTCCAAGCAAGAAGAGGCCCTCCAGTTCCTCGACGACCTCGACAACTTCCAGCCCGCTGCCGGCCCAAATTACCGCCAGACCGCACAGACGGAAGGAAGCGACCCCGCCGAGGTCCTCGCCTTCATCGACGAGATCACGCAAAAGAGCGCGGAGCCGACGCGGTTGGCGGCCCCCGTGGATCGCCCGCTGTCACGGGCCGGGACGCCGTCCCTCCGCAAGGGCACAGAGCGCGTCAGGGTCGGCGTGCACCCGTCGTCGTCCACGTCGTCGTTGTCTGGCAAGCCCGAGTCGGCTGCGTCCAGCGCCAGACCTGAGGCCCCCGGTGCCGCTGCGAACCCCGCGGGCAAGTGGGGATGGTCGAACGTGTGGAACAGCGCCTCGGCTGCGTATCAGCAGGCCAGGTCCGTCGTGGACGAGCAGGTGAAGCACTTGCCCAAGAACGAACAGGTCAGCAAGTGGGGCGAGGGCGTCCTCGAGTATGCCAAGACGGCACAACTGGACAAACTCGGTGCGTGGGCACGCTCGCGGTTCGCGAACGGTTCTTGACGGTCGCCCAGGCCAGGACTTCAAGCGGGTCGGATTGTCTACACTGAACGACATACTGAACGTCGTTGCACCTCCGATCTCGGAGCACGAGGTGATCCAAGTCTGGCTGAGCCACGACATGCAGGGATACGATGGTATCGAGACACTCGTCTATCGCGCGCTCGCACGAGTAAGTTAATCGCCCCCTGGTCCATGCTCGGTGCTTAGTCTATTCCGTAGATCATGGAGCAAGTCGAAGGCGGTGATCTGATCGTCAACCGCGGAGATGAGTCCAGACCAAAGGATTCTCCAGATTCCGTGCGAGACCTTAATGTCGTCGACTCCTACGAAGCGGCGCTGAAGCTCGCTCAGGTAACCCACTAGCCCTATGAACGACCTTGTTTTTCAACTTTATCTAGGCCAATTTAGACGAACTGATCAAGAATCAAACCAAGACTCCCGAAAGAGCCAAATCAGCCGATAATCCAGTGATACACTCCTCGGTGTATCTTCGAGTCCAGCCATTTACGCGATCATATTTTCTTCCTCAGCTGGCAGAGGCACCTTGCGAAGCGGCAAAAACCAATCTACAATTTATCTTACACCTAGTTGATCCAGGACATCAGCTAGTTTGCACGACGGTGACGCAAGCGATTCCCGCTAGTTGGCTCGAAATCTGGGACCAATACGACTGGGTTGAGGATCTTGTTGCAGAATCGCTGAGGGTTGCCGTGGAGGTTCTTGGACAGGACTATCTCGCAGCTAGGATGAGCTGGGGGAAGAAAGATGCACGGAATGACGACAACTCCAAGGATGCAACGACATGATAATGCTCGGGTAATCTATGTCATAGGTAGCGGAGTGTCTATGCATGTATTTGGTAGTGTATCGATATCCAGCAAAGAGCGACGCCGCATTTCTCTACTTCTTTGGTGCTTCCTCTGGTTTGGGAGGTGGGACAGGTTTGAGATCTGCAGGTCTGATGGGCTCGGTGCCAGCTCCGACTTGCTCCCAAGGCGAGAGTGATTCGAAATTGCTGCACGAGGATGTGAATGAAAACCGATGGGAGTAGGCAAAAACTTACCGGAATGCCTGTGTCAGTTGCAATGGCTCGTAGACGACGCGTTTGCGCTCCTCATCGTAGCGAACCTCGGTGTATCCCTGGCAAGGTCATGAGACCAATATTCACGAGTCATGGTTAGACTCACTGTCAAGGGAAAGTCCTTGCGTAACGGATGGCCATCAAAGCCTGCGAGGGTACACTGAGAATGGGAAATAAAACCAAGACGTGCCACCGACCGTAATCTGTCAATATGCGACGGCTAGGAATCTCGTGAACGACGGCCAGAGATGCTGGATAGGACAAACTTACAGATCTGGGTGACCGGAAAAGAAGACACCAAACATGTCCCATACCTCTCTCTCGTACCAGTCTGCCCCGCGGAAGAGAGAGACAATGCTTGGCACCGGGTCTGCTTCCCCAGCATAGGTCTTTACCCGGATCCTGCCGGCGTGTTTAACGCTGAGCAGGTTGTACACGACCTCGAAGCGCTTTTCCCTCTCTGGAAAATCCACGGCGGTGATGTCTACGACGCTCTTGAACTGGCACTGGGAGTGGTCGCGCAAGAAGGTGAGCACAGGGACGACAGCCGAGGGCGCGATGTGAAGGACAAGCTCGTCTTTGAGGACAGAGAACTGCTGGACGAATTTTGGGAGACACTGGGTCAAATAGGAGCCATAGGTGTGGAGCGACTCGGTGGTGTGGGCATACTTGGTCGCGGTTGGGTTGGGAGAGGTCGGCTCGGTGAACGGCGAGACGGACGCTGGGTAGATGAGCACGGCGCGGGGACGAGAAGAGGACGCGTACCTCTGGACGAGGACGAGGATTGGATGGACCGTCGCAGGACCGGGCGGGCGGGCCAGCGTCGGGTCAAGAGGCGCAGCGACATTGTGGTTGAGGTCGGTCGGAGTAGGAATTCGAGACACAACTTTGCCATGTTCGATTCACTTCCGTACTACGACAATGATCTCGAGCAGTACCCCATCCTCAAAGAAAAGGTCGAAAGGGAGCTCGGGCGCGAGCCCAAGCCGCCGCAGACGATGCACCCACTAGTACCACCTCCGATGGAGCTGTTCAAGGTCGGTGTCTCGATGTCGATGTTGATCGCGAGCTCACACGACGACAGAACAATCCGCTGCTGGCTGCCGAGCTCGCGCGGGTAGAGGCGCACGAGCCGTTGGGATCGCTCGACACTGTGAGGTATCAACTGCCCGCGCCTACATCCTCGCCGGGAACTGACGACGAGTGGCGGCAAGCCATTCGGAACGCACACGCTCAACTTGAGCACCAACGGTTGCGGTGTGTGCTGGGACTCGGACGGGGACGTGTTGACTGACGACGTCGATAGACACACGAACCTGGCGCTGCTGCAGACGTACGGACAGAATGCGTGGCGGATAAACAACTACCTGCTGGAGGAGACGGCGAAGCAGTCGGAGCGCGCGGCGGAGGCGCTGAAAGAGCTGACGACGGAGCTGAACCGAGAGCGGCAGGCGTCGCAGGTAGGCGGTCGTGTTTGGGGTGAATGTGCGCTGACGCGGTGGCAGACGCGGTACGGGGCGCAGCTGACGACGCTGGAGACGCGGTGGACGGAGGTGCTGTCGAGCGTGCTGCAGACTGAGATGGCGAATGTTGCGCTGGAGGGGGAGGTGGAGCGGCTGCGGGGCATGTACATAGACTAGTTCCGAAAAAGGAGTGTCGCGCATTTGTTTTCGTTCCATGGCGAGTCCAGAACCCGCCCCGCAGCCCCCGCCGCCGTCGTCGTCGCCGTTCGCGATCCCGCACCCGAAGCGGTTCAGCGCGGTCAACATCAACAAGAAGTTCCTCCAGAAGAACTCGTCCTCGTCCCCCGCAGTCCCCCCCGTCGCTGCAGCGCGCAGCCCCGCCCGTGCGTTCGCGTCCACCTCGCTGCAGTCTGCTCACCGTCCCCCAGCGCGCCCGCCCCCGCAGCCCCCGTGCTCCAAGCTCGTCACCGCAAAGCTCACCTCCGCCGCCCAGCTGTCCACCGCCACCCCCGCAGGCTGGTCCCGTCCCTCCTCCGCGACGCCCCCCGTCTCCTCCACCCCCTCCACCTCCTCCAACGCACCCCCTCCCCAGCCCACCGCGCCAGCACCCGCCGCGCCCCAGTTCCCCCACGTCGGCAAAGTCATACAGCCGCAGCCAAGGAACGCCCTTCCCTCCTCGTCCCCGCTCGTCAAAAAGGATGCCCCCTCCAAACCGGCCTGGGGGAACGCAAAGCCCCCTCCCCCTCCCTCGGGCAGCGCCCCTCCCAGCGACTTTCCCACTGCAGCCGAGGTAGCCCAAGGCTAGTCCTTCTCCGGCTCATCAGTTTGTCGTAATCATTCATCGACAGGCCGCCTCCCCAAGCCCGAAGAGCCAAAGCCAGACGACTCTCCCGTCACGCGCGTGCCGCCCCAGGAAGCCGATGCGTTCAGGGGAGTGCACCTCGACCCCAACGCCCATCATTGGGACGAGGTGAGTCCTCGTTTCTCGTCCATCCTCTCGTTTTCACCGTGCGCAGATGGAGGAAGACGACGACAACTTTCTCGACAATGTCATCGAGTTTGGCGACGGTCGACAGTACAAGGTAGCACCAGCACCCACCCAGCCGACCCTCGCAAGCCCCATCGATGCAGAGGCGCCCGTCCAAACCACAGACCATGTCTCAGCCGAGCCCGTCAGCAAGGAAGAGAGGTTTGCAGACGACTTTGATCGTAGCTGGCCTCGTACCAGACACTCGCCTCTCGTGCTTCAAAGGGATCTGCCCAGCCGTTCGTCACACCTCTCGGTGTCTCCCACCCCATCCCAACCCAGCTATCCCTCCCCGGAGGGTTCAAGGGTCCTTTTCAATGAGCGCTCCAATCGGCTAGAGCCATATCATCTGCCAAACAGACTCGGGCCTGCAAGACGCAACACTCACGGAGAACCTTCGCTTTCGCCTGTCGAGCCACGCTTTAGCAGGGATGCTCCGCCCCATAGTCCGGTACTTGTTGTGCACTTTTTACATAAACATTCCAAACGGACTCACGATACTTTGGGGCAGTCATCAAGGAGCTACGCTGTGGACTTTGTGGGCAGGCGAAGCGCTGAGCGAGATGGGGAATATAGTCAGAACAAGGTCAGAAATAGAGATCTTGGATCTTTTCACGATTCCCGTGGTGTCGGCGAAAAACGACATCGTCGACTCTCAGCCGCCTCCTTTGCTAGTTCAATACCCGATGGCCAGTCTTCAGATGTCCCGTTCTCCCGGAGATCCCAACCGCGAGAATCCCCTTTACAACACTTGTCCGTTCTCCCTGCAAGCATGTCACCACAAGCATCCAGAGGGCCCCAATTGCCAGTTGCATCCCGTGTACCTCCAGACGAAGCACAACCATCGGGTACTGCACCGGCTTTAGATATCGAGGGCATGCACAAGGCCGCTATGCATATATCTGCAGAGCGCGCCAAGCAGAGGCGACAAATGGAGGAGGAGGAGCGCGAAAAGGAAAGGGAACGAGCGAGAAAGAAAGCGGTCGAACTGGAAGCGCGGATGACACAAGCACAGGTGAGCTCATTTCATAAATGACGGATAACCAACTTAGCCAATGTCTTCAGAACGACGCTGCTGTAGAGATCATTCAGCAGGCTGTTGCTTCAACTCAGAGCCAACGGGTCATCGACTCAGAGGATCATAAGTCTTCTGACGCTACTCCACACGATGCCATCGAACGTCAACCTTCGCTGAAGCCCGTCGCACGTTCTCGACGCGACGATAAGGCTTCACGTTCAACTATCACCGTAAATGGTCTCCCGGAACAGGTTGATTCGTGGCGCAGCAAGCCACGGGTCCCATCACAATTACTTCCGCCTCTCCCATCTCCGCTGTTCCAAGAACCTTCCGACATTGATAACCTCGAGGTCGTTGATTTTTCCGATCTCGGTAAATTCATAGGCGGCGAACAAGCCTCATTGGCCCCGGTGACATCAATACCCTCATCACATTCCTCCACCTCTTCTGACCGTCCGTCATTTCCTGCACGCCCTGTGGCTAGCGATTTCTTTGACGATATTTCTCCGATTTCGCCATCTTCTGAGCGCCGCGTACTCCCTATTGTTCCGGAAACCTCCGCTCTTTGTTCAAGTGAGCAGTCCGAGGGTCTCTCGTCTTCACCGGTAGCACCTACGCAAGGGATGCGAGAACACGATTATCACAGGTTTTCTGGACCCAATGGCGCGCCTATACGCAGCCATCCATCCCCAACGGCTCCTCACCATCGTCTTGGTAAAGGTCCAGCACCGTTCCGACAGGTGACAATGTCGGCCTTGGACGATGTCATGTCCCGTATCAAAGGCGCCCTTGACAATATGCAAGTCGATGCGGCAAGGAGCCACGAACTCACGGATTGGCGTGGTAAACCAAAGGTGCGAGTACTGGAACCTCCAGCTTCGACCAGAACGTTGTCGAGAGATGCCAAATGGCTACCTCCTGCGTTGAGGCAACCGCTGCAAGATTTGGAGCAAGACATCTTCGGCACAACTTGCTGCGACCCCCCTCGTTCCCCTCGACCAGTAACACTTGTCGTTAGGTTACCTACCCTTTCACGGCCAGTCGACTTGGTTCCTAAGCGGCAACTCAACCTGCTGAGAAACTCGTCGAATCATGTTCGCCTTGACACCCTGACTTGGGACCCGCCTGTCGATGGCATGTCCAGGCGAGACTTGTCTGTGAACGATATTCTGTTCAGGCGTCCTCTAGGCAAAGGCAACAGACCTAGGTACAGAGTCCAGTTACCGAGGACCATGCGCCTGCACTCTACTTCCCTTCCCAAGGTGAATCTGCCTGCTGGGTTCGCTAAAAACAATACGGCAAACGGACGCTCAAAAGCACTCGACGACCTTCCGACATGGCGTAGGGGCCCTGCTCCCTCCACGACTCAAAAATCCCCGCTCCCGAAGGAAGCATCGCCCAATCTAGATGTCACAAGCTGTTCTCCGGCCCCGGGATATGCAGCGCTTCCCTCTGAGCCCAAAGAGGTGTCCATAAAATCAGAGTCCTACCTAGTGCGTACGAGGACACAGCCAAAGTTGCCCGTAGGCTCAGCAATTGGATTCTATCGCGACCCCGGACCGTCCAACCAGGACTCAAAGGGGACTGTCAATTTCACAGTGATTAGTGAACTAGACACAGCTATAGAAGTTTCCCGGCCGGAATCAAGCATCCTTTTGTCCTCGTCGATTACCGAAGCTTCAACGACAACGGCTCCTTCAGATTCAAAGGCGTCCGATGTAACTGCAAGTCCTGTCGTCGATGAGGCCGGCCTTCCTACTCTGAGCTTGGTTACCCAGCCAGAGGGCAAGGTCCCCGAAGAATCTGTACGTATAAATCTTTTCACGGGGTTGTTCCCGACTTATGTATCGGACATAGACGGAACGATCACTGCGTACTCCAGCATCTGCGTCCTTTAGTACCACCTGGACCAAGTCGCCATTGAGTTTCTCTAGCAAAGAATCGCCCGCCAGAGCACCGGACCCAGAGCACCTCAAAGCCGTCTGGTCTCAAACTGCTGACAAGGAACAAGTACCTGCTGTGAATTCCTTGGAAGGGATCGCCGACGACCTCACTGCATTACCCTTCACTATTCAAGAAGTCAAGTCCGAAGATGGTGAAACGCCCCCTCCAACCAGTGCTACAGTGGCTTCAAAAATATCCATTCACGATGTGACCCGTGCGTTCCAGCAGGTTCCGAGTTCCTCTAGTGTTCCGTCCCACCGACCTCCGCCATTGTCACCATCCACTATGAATGGCCCAGTCTCGCGCGCTTCGAGCTTCAACTACCCCACGCCTCTCCAGGCTAATGGCGTTGCTATGCGACCCCATTTCCCATTCTCATCGCCGATGCTTGCTCACTCGCCGAGCCCCACCGTGTTGTATCCTCCCACTGCGCCAAGTCCCATACCGCGAGTCATGAACGGACATCCTCCGCTGTACAATCAACATATGTGGATGTCTATGCCACCGCAGAACAACGTGCGACCGATTCCCTCCCCCTACCCCGCCCAGATGGTAGCATATCCCACGGCGCATCCCGTTTACACTCCCGGCCTTTCTCCCCAAAACGTGCCGCCATCCGTTACTGGCTCGGTGCCACCCCGCCCCCGTGGGATGCCCATGCTAAGTCCAGTCATGCATCCTGCTGCGCCGGCCAACGTACCAATGTACAATGGTAGTCCTGTGCTGATACATCCACCTGCGATGATTGCTTCCGGGCCTCGCCCGCCATTCCTGAACCCTGGCCCCCTAGAACGGGGACCAGGACAGGGCCGCTCAGAGGGCATGTCTGCTCCCCCTCACATGCAACCATCTCACTCACCAAGTCATATTCCTTCACAACCCATGTACCCGCATGTTCCCTTTTCTCGGCCGTCGTGGTAAATAACTGTGCTCATGCCACATGTCTACTGGGATGATATATTGATATTTTGTTTCCTTTTGAATGTGACTTTGCATCTTATCACAGCGATTCCACACGCAAGGTGAAAATGGTTTATTAGAGGGTAAACGAGATACTCTATCTAAAGATTCTACTCTATGCGTGAGCCAACTCGACCGCTTTTTCGGCAGCCGTGTCGAGGTCGTCAAAGGGTATGATTTTGAGACCGGATTCCTTGATCATCCTGGAAGACAGGTTAGACACTGGGACCGTAGGTAAAACGTCCACGTACTGCTTCGCCTCTGCCTCCTTCGTGCCCTTGAGTCGAACAACGAGCGGGATGGTCAGGCCGAGCTCCTTGGTGGCGCGGATCACACCCTCGGCGATGTAATCACATCTCATGATGCCTCCAAAGATGTTGATGAAAATACTCTTGACCTTGGGGTCGGTCAAAAGAATTTCGAATGCCTTCTTGACGGTCTCGGGGGTAGCGCCGCTAGTGTAAAAGTTGAGCAACCATACGATGCGGTGAATATGTCCCTCACCCTCCGACGTCAAGGAAGTTGGCAGGGTTGCCGCCGTGTAGTGATAGCACGTCCATGGTAGCCATGGCCAGACCTGCACCGTTGACCAAGCAGCCGATGTTGCCATCAAGTTTGATAAAGTTCAGGTTGGCCTTTTGTGCCTCGACCTCCGAAGGTTCCTCTTGGGAAATGTCGCGAAGGCCAAAGACATCCTTTTGCCGGAACTCGGCATTATCATCGAAACCAAGTTTAGCATCCATGCTACAAAACAGTATTTCAGCGGAACTGTGCTGGTATAGGCACGCCAACATACCAAAGCACGCGGCCGTCGGTCGTCTCAGCCATCGGGTTGATCTCGATCTGAGTAGCGTCCTTGTCTTTGAATAGCTTGTACAAGGTCACGAATATGTCTGCAGCCTCCTTCTGAGCTACCGCGTCTTTGAACCCAAGTGTTCTTGCAAGCTCCAAGGCGACAGCAGGATCAATACCCTTCTCAGCGTCGATGGGAGTGGTAATGATGGCCTGAGGGTCCTTTGCCGCCACCTCTTCGATGTTCATGCCACCTTGATTGGATGCAACCAACACGGGGCCCTGGGTAACACGGTCGTTGAGAACAGCAACGTAGTACTCGTGAGCGGGGTCCCGTCTCTCAGCAAGCATGACCTAGTAACAATGAGCGACAAGGAATCGACACCGAGAACGGAACCAACAGCATTACAGATCCTGCCCGCGGAACCAGTCTGCTTGGTGATCAGGTTGGCGCCGATCATCTTGCGAGCATATTCCCGTGCCTGTTCAGGACTATTACACGGTCAGCTTGGACGAGGCCGGTGTAAAAATAGACGTACGTGTCAATGGGGTGCACACCTCCTTTGAATCCATTGTCAAAAGTCCCCTTGCCTCGGCCGCCGGCAAGGACCTGGGCTTTGATGACCAGTTTGTCCGTGCCTGTAAATGACAATTCAGATCCTTTTTTTCACAAAAGCGAGAAATGACGAGAAGGACATACCAAAGCTCTCTGCGACCTTGAATGCCTCGTCGGGGCTCTTTGCGCCTATGCTCTTTGGCGTCGGGATGCCATACTAGAGGCGGCGTCAGCAAACCGAGAGTAGGACAGAAGGTGGCATCGACATACTGCATTGAGAAGGTTCACGGACTGGTACTCGTGTATAGAGAGAAAACGGCGCTGGCCGGCATGGGCGACCTTCAGGTATACCAGGCAGTGTCAGAACGCGCGACAGCGGTCGTTTGGCGGGTACTTACACGAGCGAGAGAGCCCGCCTTTCTGACTGAAGCAAGCATATGGTGGATGGAGAGAAAGGAACGTACGCAGCGATCTCGGGAAGAGCGGGTCGCGTAAATGCTTACATCAGCAAGTTGTGCGGGAGAGCGCAAGGGCGCCGGGATTGCTCAAGACCAGAGCGACGACGACGGCGGACGCGAACGTTGTATCTTCCTGTCTCTGATCCACCACTTGTTGGTCTGGGAGCATCTCTGGTAGAACAAGTCACCTGGCCTTGAGTTCGGATATCCTATCCTCGTGGGCTATTCGAAATTTGGTTCAAGGAATATTTATGCTATCCTTTCTCCTCGTTACCCATGTTATCAGATGAATCTCACCTCGAGGCTTACCTCGACGAAAACATGCTTTTCGGATTAGTGTTCGCATATTTATCCGTCGGATTTCAACCTCGCCCACATATGACGCCCGATCATCATGTCCTTAGCCATGTCCACTCCTACCAACGGTGATCGTAGCCCCCACTCATCGCAGCTGCTAGAGCTTCTTTCCGTCTCTACCACCGTTCTGCAGCAAGCACTTGATCTCGTCGACACTGTCCTGACCGACAACAATCAGCTCACGGTGCAGTCCAAATATCTTCCGGGCTCGACTATCGGTAACCTGCTCGCCCGCTTATCTTATTCCCACTTAACGTCGACGACACCGCTAACAGGAAAACACCTGCGCCACGCACGGGATCATTTCGTTCTTCTGATCGACTGCGTAGTTGGAAGTCAGCCCTACGTCTTGTCCTACGATGTGCGCAACCGTAATACCCCCATGGAGAACTCCCTTCCCGACGCCCGGGCCGCCTTCACATCCACAATATCACGACTCAATGAACTCTTGGCGACCCCTTCAGCTACACTCGATCAACCTATCACCCTGAATGCCGTGACGCCCTTTGCTCATACTTTCGAAACTACCTTTGGTAGAGAGGTGAGGAAAGAAAATAGGTCTACGATGCAGTTCGACTGACGGCTCGCGTGAAGCTGTGGTTTGCCGCGCTGCACGCAGTTCACCACTGGTCCATGGTAAAGACGTGTCTTCCTTCGCCCACACGTTTCTGAAACTCCCACAGGTCCGCGTCATAGCTGGGGAACTGGTTCGTTTCTGTGTCTACTACATGCTTCGTTACTGACCCTTGCATAGGGCGTGATTCTACCAAATGATTTCGGGGTCGCTCCTTCCACCTTAGTGCACAGAGGAAGCGATGCCCCACTAGGAAAAGCTAGAATATGATCATGGAGATTGTCGAATGTCATTACCGAGCATGTGTTGTTACTCTGCATTACAACTTCGTTGCTAAATACTGTGTGATGTTGCAAGTCAACGTTGAACTTGAGCCTGAGCCTGAGCAATGCAGACTAGTAGCACGTGAGTATTTAGATTGCGGACTCCTGATTTCATATATCTGGACTACTACAACCTCGTTTATCAACGTTGCAGAAGATGTCAGAGAGTATGACACCCCTTGATGGCGAACCCCGAAAAAAGCGAGTGGTACGTGCATTATAAGTTGTCTGGGCCTCGAGAAATACTACTTCCGGTTGGATGTTGATTTCCAGTGCTACTTCTTCGACTCGGATATCGGTGGCTTCCACTATGGCCCTGGACACCCGTATGTGTCTCATTCTCTTGCTATTTGAACGAACAAGTCCGGATGGCTCTCCGCTGCCAGGATGAAGCCCACTCGAATACGGATGTGTCATTCCCTTGTCATGAACTATGGACTGTACAAAAAAATGGAAATTTTCGTGGGTGTATGCAGCTTGGTACACCTGCTCAAAGCTGACGTTCCTATACTAAAGCGCGCAAAGCCGGCGACGAAACGCGAGATGACACAGTTCCACTCTGACGAGTATGTTGATTTTCTCAGTAGAATAACGCCTAGCAACATGAATTCGTACATCAAAGAACAACACAAGTGTGCGTCCCACAAAGTCATGTCTGACGAATCACTTTCGCTCTAATATCCTACCGCGCGACAGACAATGTTGGTGATGACTGTCCCGTCTTTGACGGACTTTTTGATTATTGTTCTATATCTGCTGGCGGTTCCATGGGTCAGTCAAGTCACGGTTTAAAAGGTACTGTCTGATTGACGATTTGCGCCAGAGGGCGCGGCTCGCTTGAGCCGGGATAAATGTGACATCGCCATCAACTGGGCGGGTGGACTGCACCATGCAAAGAAGAGTGAAGCTAGTGGCTTTTGCTACGTCAATGGTATGCCATAACATACTTTTACCAACAATCTATTTGCTAACCTTAGCCCCGCAGACATCGTGCTTGGCATATTAGAACTGCTTCGGTCAGTCCGCTTGCTCCCGGATGAAAAACTCTCGCCAATCTCATTATCTAGGTACCACACGCGCGTCCTCTACATTGACATCGATGTCCACCATGGCGATGGTGTAGAAGAAGCATTTTACACTACAGATCGCGTCATGACGGTCAGCTTCCATAAGTACGGTGAATATTTCCCAGGAACTGGGGAGCTTCGTGTAAGCACGTTCTTCTCAGTATCACGCTCACGAGTTTCCTACCAATCAATAGGACATAGGCAATGGAAAAGGAAAATATTATGCTCTGAACTTTCCCTTGCGTGACGGTATTTCGGACGAAAACTACAAATCTGTCTTTGAGCCAGTGAGCGACGCTTTACAATGGCATATCTCCAGAGGTTTATTCACTGCAGATCATACGACAAGTAATGGAATCATATGATCCTTCTGCCATTGTCTTGCAATGTGGCACGGATTCACTGTCCGGGGACAAGCTTGGGTGTCTCAATCTTTCAATGAGAGGTAGGTGCCGCTAAAAACATGTCACATTCATCGGCAACTGAATATGCGCTAGGTCACGCAAACTGTGTGAAATTCGTCAAATCGTTCAACAAGCCGCTGCTGCTCCTTGGAGGAGGCGGTTACACGATGCGAAATGTCAGTCGCGCATGGGCATACGAGACGGGATTGGCTGCGGGGGTTGAGCTCGGTCCTGGTATGTAACGACCGCAAAAATCGTTACGAGACTAACAAAGACTCCAAAGAAATACCGGTCAACGAATACTATGAATATTTTGGACCAGACTATGAATTAGATGTGAGGGCGTCAAACACAGAGGACATGAACACCCCGGAATACTTGGAACGAGTGAAGAATATCGTGGTAGAGAACTTGCGGAAGTTGAAAGGTCCCCCAAGTGTGCAGATGACAGGTACGGTGTGAATTGTCGCATGACAATAACCTCTAACCCATTCGCCAGATATTCCGAAAACTCCCATGGACGATATGATGGACGACATGAATCAAGACGAAGACCTGATACCACCTAACAGCCGGAGACATCGACGCTTACTCGATTCGCGTGTTCAGGTGGATGGTGAACTCTCTGATTCTGACGATGAAGGAGAAGGTGGCAGAAGGGATTACGCCAGCCACAAGGATCGAGGGCGCGAGAGCAGGAGTCACTCTAGCGAGACCGAAAGCGGAGAAATGAGGAGATTTGGTATAGGTGGCGGGATTCTTAGCGCTGGTGCTGCCAGCTCGACTCACGGCGCCGGACCGAGTGGCCACACCACTCTGATTTCACAGACACTCAAAACATCGCTCGCTATGGATACTGACGAACCTGGTGAATCGGTGACTGACAATGGAGCGGCAGCTGTGGGATCTGTGATCAGTAATGGCAACGGAACCTCGGAGAAGGATGACATGGCAGTCGATGAGAAATTTGTCGAGGATAGTTGACTGGTTCATTTAGTGTTTCTTGTCGGACGCAATTGCGGTGCCGTTGCAAACACGAGTCATCACAACTCCATAATAACTTGACGTCGACACTAGTATGCGACATGCAAGGCGACATACCACCAGCGTCCTCGAATCTGACTCCTGAAGATGCCAAACGCTTTGAACTCAACCGATTGAGAGGTGCGCATGTGTTGGTTGTGAAGCCTACCCCCCTGAACGTCATCACCAGCCAAAGTCAGACAAAGGCGTCAGGAAGAAGATGCTGCCTCATCCTCGTCAGTCCCGAATGCGAATCAGAAGCGACCCCTTGAAGTGACTTCTGCAGCCTCTGGTTCGCCCACTTCCAAGCCGCTCAAACGAGACTCACGTCTTGGAGCGTACTTTGAGTATGATCTGTCCAAGATGGTCAACTCTAAGGGTGGGTTCTTGGTCGAGGATGGCAAGGAGATTGATGAGGACCTCCGCGCAAAGGAGCGCGAAAGGGAGAGAGAGCGGGCAATGCAAAACGCTGAACCCCGTGAGTCTGCTCGGCATCGTCGATAGGGACTTCCTCTCACTCGTTCATAGCCATATATCTCGATCCCTCGCTCAATCCTAGATGCAAGGAATGCAACACGGTCGACATTGACTATACGTTCAAGAAGATATTTGGCTGTCTGGTCTGCAATAAGTGCAAGGACCAGTACCCGGAGAAGTATAGTTTATTAACGAAAACGGAATGCAAAGAGGTACGTCGCTACGCGCTCGTTGGCGGCATGATCACGTACGGCTGATGTAGGACTACCTTCTGACTGACGGTAAGCGGGCATGCCCATAAGGCATTGCAGTACTCAAGTTCTTCTAGCCGAGTTACGGGACCGCGAGCTCCTTCCGCATATTTTGAAGGCAAATCCTCATAAATCCACCTTTGCGAATATGATGCTCTTCCTCCGGTGCCAAGTCGAAGATTTTGCATGGAAAAAGTGGGGTTCACCAGAAGCACTGGACACCGAGTGGGAACGTCGAACAGAGGAGAAGAAGAAGAAGAAGAGCAGAAAGTTTGAGGAGGGACTGAAGGAGCTACGGAGAAGGACTCGGGAAGGCGTATGGCAGCGGAGGAAGGACCAAGAACACAAACATGCGTTTGGACTCGTCGAAACGACTGGCGATGGACACGGACAGCAAATCTGCCACGAGTGTGGATTCACGGTAGACGTAGAAATCATATGAGCATGTGTTTGCATAGCAGTTCGGGCCGGGCATGCACAGCGTTGATGTCGCCGGACACTGACCTCCTTCGTTCCCCCCCAACACATGGAAGCAAGTGACCAGGCCGAGAGCTCCAAGGTCTCCACCTCGCTCGAGGTCGAGCAGATTGATGTGAACCTTTTCCGTTCTGTGAACTTGTTCGTGCCAGTGCGGGCGCGCGGTGTCTTTGGTGGACAGGTGATCTCACAGGCCATCGTTTCCGCCACGAAATGCGTCGATCCTGCGTTTGGTCTCCACGTGAGCAATCTCAGGTTTTCTCGCCCCCGAGTCTAGACTAATTGCCAGCAGTCGTTTCATGTGCGGACTTGAGCATGCATCTCGTCGGTGAAAGGGCTGACGCAGAACAAGTGTTACTTCCTCCTCAGCGCATCCCCTGCCGTTCCCATCATATATTTCGTGGAGCGATTGCGCGAAGGCCGCTCGTACAGTACCCGCAGCGTGAAAGCCGTTCAAAACGGGAAAATCATCTTTCAATTGCTGTGTTCCTTCCATACTCCCGAGCCGTGGCAGCCTGCGCACCAGTGGTCTGTACCACTCGGAGTCCCAAGTCTGGAGGATTGCGAGCTTGAGGAAGACATATTCCGGCGCCATGCGGCTCGAGGCGACCTTGACCAGGAGATGAAGGAGATCTATCTAACCTATGCAGCGGTACGCTTTCCCCCCCATCCAATACTTTACGTGTAACGCAGAACTCTGCAGGAGCGTGAAAAAGGTCCCATTGCTGTCAGAAGAGCTGCTTATGCGGTGACCGATGAACATGGGGTATTGACGAACATGTTCTGGATGCAAGCGAGGACTGGCAGACCAGATGCTTACGAAACGCCGTACCAAAAAGTAGGTGCATTTTGGCCACGTTGGCGTTCCCGATTGAATGAAGATTGGCAGTGCATACTGGCGTATATGTCAGATCTTAAATTGTGCGGGTTCGTGGAATGTCACATGAAACTAAGTTAATTTGGGTGTAGTATCACGGTTGCGGCGGACACGCTCAAACTGAAGAGCTTCTCGAAGGGACCGGACGCCATTGCGATGAGTGTGAGTCTATCTCGACCGGGTGTGCTTCCGACCTAATGTTGTTGGATCAAGTCCACGTTGGATCACTCGATCTGGTATTACAAGTATGCTGTCCAAACTCGTTGGTTATGGCGGTTCTAAATACTCCCGAATTTGCAGCGACACTTTTCGTTGCGAGGACGGCTTGCTTTATGTGGTTAGCAGGTGTTGTGACATGTACATTGTTCCAACTAACAAGAGGCGACAGGTGGTTTGTCCCCGAGCCGAGGACGGACGTGGGGTCGTGCATGGCAGGGTAAGCGTTGGTTTTAGGGTGGTCGGAACGTCTGTACTGAAGCCGAATCGTAGCTGTACAGCCGTGCGGGAACGCTCGTCGCTGTCACCTGCCAGGAGGGGGTGGTGCGTGCCAACAGGCGAGGACCAGACGTGGCAAAACTGTAGATAGATCTGTATTAGGAGCGGTGGTCTGGAAGCGAAGCATTGGAAGCGGAACAAAGGGGACAATAAAGAAAATGACTTGTTATTGTGTACGAAAAAGGCAGGCTCAGATGTCTTTTGTTCTTGCCTGGCGACGGGCCTTCCGTCCCAGGTGTATAAAACCCTACTCCTCCCCCCTCCCGTCCCCCCATCAGGATTTTGACAATCCCGTCCGCAGCCAGGTTCGACTCGTCCTCCTCCCCGTGTCACAGATCGCTGACCCAATTTCCTAACAGTCTGTAGGGCCACCCGTTCCCACCCACCGCCTCACCTTCGATCCCCCAGTCCGATTTTCAACCGATTCGTACAAGAAACATATAATCCCTCCTTCTTAACGTCTTCACGTACCCTTTAGCGCGCTTCTCTCCCGCATTCACTACGTCGCTGTGCGATTCAGTCCCTTCGCATTCTACTTCTGTCATGGCCTCTCCTGTCTCCAGCCTCTCCGTGACCCTTACACACGCCATTGCCTTCTTGACTCGCCCCCTCATCGTCTCTTACCCTGCCGCCACCATCATCAAACTGCAACTCGTCCTCGAGGCTAACCTGACCGCCCTCTTCGCTTCCACCTGGGTGCCTGAGGAGCCTCTCCGGGGCTCCGGTCGCCGCTGTCTTACCCTCTCACCATCCTGCCTCCCCCCTCGTGCCATTTACTCTGCTTGCTTCGCATCCGGAGTCCAATGGTTCGACTGGATCGCCGCCCTCGGCGGTCGTGAGTTCGACTTCTTTGTCGACCCCGGTTGCATTTCCGTTCGCTTCGACAGAGGCCCAAAGCTAGTGACCGTCTGGTCTGAAGAACTTGCAGAAGCTGCTTCCCCCGTCGTCCTCCACAGCACCAAGTGTCAGGCCAAGACCATCGCCCAACAGCTACTCGAGAGTGAGAGTGCAGACGACGACGAGATATTCGCTATGATTGCCGACGAGGTCGGCGCACCCACCTGGGCGACCCCAGTCATCGACCACTTCCCTCGCTCAGAATCCCCTCTCTCAGCAATCTCCTCGGATTCCCGCTCCAGTTCTCGCTCTTCCAACTCAAGTTCGTGCTATTCGTACGCCTCCACGGCTCGTACAGACTCGTGTGCATCAGTGTCTCACCAGACGCCTTCGAACAAAATTTCTCGCCGCGAAAAGGCACGGCAAGCGCGAGTCTTTGTCGACACCTCCAAGACCGAAGTCACTCCTTATGATGGTGGCAAGACCACTGTCCTTACCGGCGGGGTCATGCTTGGCGCGGCTCCCTCCAAAGCAACATCCGCAGTCTCGTCCTGGCGTCGGGTCTAAGGCATCTATTTGGCATACCCCACACTCCTTTACCCTATCATGACTGGCCACACTTTTGTACGCTATTCACGCAAGGACCCTCGGTGATGATCGATGATTGACGCGCCACGGACATTTGGCATATCCTAGCATTTTCACTTTAACATTATATCATAGCATTCGCCGCATCCATGTTTTTCAATCGCTTGCAGGTCTTTATCGTGTGTAGCATTTTTCCACTTTCGCTGCTTTCTTGTTAAGTCGGTTGGTGCTGCGGTATATTTGTTGTAATGAATATCCAACGCCAGCTTTCGTTTCCTCTCTGTCCCGCTAAGCTGTCCACAGTGAGAAACTCCAAGTTGTGCTAACACCGAGCTAGCCCCGCTGCGTTCTTATAAGAAAATGCCCAATCGGGCGTAGTATATCATATCGTCCGATCGCCCCGAAGGTACCAATCTTCTCCCTCATTTTATCCCAGATCTCTGTCTCCTCCCCGTCTCATGCTTCCGTCGTCCTTTTGCAGAGCACTAGCTCCCTCTCAAAGTTTCCACAGACGACTGCTTGCAACAGTCGCGTCTGATCCGGCGGGTGTCGTGGCGACTGTCCGTCATGACTGGTCTCGCCAAGAGATCCAAAAAATATACGATGGGCCCTTGCTAGATCTCGTCTTCCGAGCAGCCATGATGCACCGTCAATACCACCACCCAAACAAGATCCAGCTTTGCACCTTGATGAATATCAAAAGTATGTCAGCTCCGCTCTATCGCTCTGTCCATCAGCCTAAGTAACTCGTACAGCTGGAGGGTGTTCCGAAGACTGTAAGCGACCATCTCTTCTTTGATCATACTCCACGTAAATGCCTCGTAGGTTCCTACTGCTCCCAATCGTCGCGATACACTACGGCTACCAAGGCATCAAAGTTGCTTGATGTCGAGCCTGTCCTCGAAGCTGCACGGAAAGCTAAGGAGAATGGTAGCACCAGATTCTGTATGGGTGCTGCATGGAGAGATCTTGCCGGTCGAAAACGGGGATTCGAGAAAATCTTGAAAATGGTCCGCGAGGTTCGCGGCATGGGGATGGAGGTCTGCACCACACTTGGCATGCTGTCCCCGGAGCAGGCCAGACAACTCAAGGAAGCGTGCGCAATTTCTTCTTGTGCCGGCGTTTTGTTGACCGCGCGCGCAGTGGACTCACCGCCTACAACCACAATCTGGACACGTCTCGAGAATTCTATCCAAAGGTACGGTCCCTTCTGGGGTTCAAGGGTGTGACGATGCGTTACGCTCGGTCCAGGTCATCACCACACGATCCTACGACGAACGGCTGGATACTATAGATGCTGTACGCGAAGCGGGTATAAGTGTTTGCTCCGGTGGCATTTTGGGACTCGGCGAGTCCGACCAAGACCGAGTCGGACTTATCTATGAAGTTTCAAAGTAGGACTTCGCGCGCGGAGAGTAGCCTATCACTCACTCGTGAACATCCCAGCATGCCCGAACACCCAGAGTCCTTCCCGGTGAATGCTCTGGTCCCAATCCCAGGAACCCCGCTGGAAAATAACGAGGCAAGTGCAGAATCGGAGATGTTGGTTGTTGTTGACTCGGCATCACAGCCGCTGCCATACCATACCCTGGTCCGAACGATAGCCACCGCACGTATTGTTCTTCCGAGCACTATAATCAGACTCGCTGCAGGGCGTAACACTCTCAGCGAATCAGAGCAAGCCATGTGCTTCATGGCAGGCGCCAATGCAGTTTTCACAGGAGAGCAAATGCTGACAACACCCTGTGAGTTGTCTTGCTGTACTTACTTCACGACGGTTTAATTGAACTCGGATGGTCCAGGTTCGCCTTGGGATGAGGTATTATATCCGTTCTATAGCTGTGCACCACCTCATATTTCTTCGCATATCTAGGACAAAGCTATGATGGGCCGCTGGGGTCTTGAGGGTATGGGGAGCTTTGAGCAGGCGAGGCTCGCACAAAAGGAGACACCTTCTAGTCAAGAAGAACAGAGGCAGCCCTCCGGGAGTGTTAGCTAGAAAGGCTCGGTAGAGGAAGTAGCAGAATAGATTAAGAAGAATACCATAGACATCATTCGGTCTTTGCCGGTGTCGCGTCCTTGCTCCGCCATCCACCGCCCACACACCCCACAAATGCAAAAGCCAGTGCAAGAAGACGCAAAGTAAGTCTTGGGTTGTCCTGCAGACGCGTCCCTTACAGTCCTCATCATAGTTCATGGGTCCTGAATGACCACAACGCGTGGTACTATCCCTCACAGGGATTTGACCCAGAGACGGAATCATTGAACATCAGTGTTTCAGGCGGAAACTGGGGGAAAAAGACAATGAAAGGTTGTAGGTGGGTCCGGAGAGGAAAGATAGCGGCTTGGGGACCCAACATGGACGAGTGGGAGGTGGGCCACTTCCCATTGACCTTGAAGTCTCTTACATGCGCGTACAGGCCGAAGACCGAGCACGTCAACGTATACGAAACCTATTACCCATCGAACGGCGATCTCCTTCGCCACCCAGGCTACCACACCTACGCTCGCCGTCTCCCCCACTCGTCGCCCCATACCCGCCACCAGTGCCGCAACATTACAGTTTCACCTCCTTCGTGATGGACAACTCTGTAACACATTCGTTCCGCTCGAATCTGCTCGACGAGCTCGAGCACGCAACCAATAGCCTCATCGAGGGAGAGGCCATCATGAAACGGGCGCTCGGGAGGCTGTGGCAAGTCATCAACGAAGACGCGGGCAAGAGGCACCGAGTGGAGGAGGTGATACCGAAACGGGAGGAAGCCGACGGCACTGTCGGGGAGGACGACCTGGACGGCGGGCTTGTTGGTTCTCCGGACCCCGCTCCCAATGCGCACAAGCTCTTCTTGTCGCAGGCGCACGAGGGGCCGCCTGCTCTTGATCCTTCTCATTTCGCCTCTTCCCAGTTGCAGCAAGACACGCTGGAGAAATCGCTGGCAACGCTACGGGAGCTTCAGGACGACGACCGCGAATACGTCGAACGGTTGGAGGAGATACGGGAGGGTTTGGGCGACGTTCGCTTCCAGCGGAACCTAGTCTGGGAGATGATACGAGAAAAGGCCATAAAGGAGATGCAAGATGCAGCCTTCAATGCTACTTTGGATTGATTTGACCGTCCATAAGTAGGGAAACAGATGCTACATTGTACTAGACTATAGTTGTTGGATAATCGGAAAGTATATGTGCGTGAATACATGGGCAGGCGTGGACAGATGGACGGTTGCCAAAACAGGATAAATGCCCCTATCCTGTACATAGACAAGGGCAGTTCTCACCAGCCAAATGCCCGCGTGTGCAAGAAAGTGATCGGGGATGTTCTTCGCAAAGGCGATGTAATGAACCCGATATGAACCCGAGAAATGTTCTGAGGTTCCTGATCTCGACAAGGTGGACAGGGTCACTCGAAGACCAGTAGCACGACATGAAATAGCATATAGTGAGCCACTGCCTCAAAGGGATCGGGTCGCAGTGGTCTGGACGCGACGTTTGGCCAATCTACCCGGTCACACATTGTCACCCATATGTCCGTCCAGACAGTCTTCACCCAATTCCAACTCGAGCTCGACGAGCACAACGACAGACGTGAACGTCTCATAAAGGTAAATCCATATCATAGGTGGCACACCATTCCGTCGTTGCTCAATCACGGCATGCATAGGCTGGTCGCGATGTAACCAATCTCTCGAAAAAGGTCATCTTCCTGCTTCACCGTATCATGAACGAAGAGGTCCAAGGCGACCCGGCTTGTTCAATGCGCGCGTATGAGCGCGGTACCGAGAAGCTCCGTGAGGTCTGCGACATATATGCAGCCCTCAAGCCGGAAATACAGGGGGACGCTTTCTGGCGTCATCACCATTCCGTCTCGCCAGGTCTACAAGAGTACATATTCCGTCGACACGTGTCTTATCCATCCAATGACGACCGCTGTTCAGATACATTGAAGCGCTGAGCTTTGCTCATTATCTTGGCCATGGGACTTTGATCACCTTTAATCAAGTACAGGCCGCTTTATCGGACGATCACGGCATTCCTGTGCGTGCGTGTTGCTCGTTCGATTCGATACGCATATTCAAATGTGTTCTCTAGTTTTTTCCACTGCCCAAGGAAGATTATTTGCTTGGTCTGTGCGATCTCACCGGAGAACTCATGAGATTTGCCATCTCGGGCGTCGCCCGCAAGGGAGGACGTGCCCGAGCTATCCGAGTATGCAGCTTTGTGAGAGAGTGCAAGTCCGGCATGTAATTACTCTCCGGCGAATACCCCCGAACTTATCGGACATCAAGACATTGACAGATTCACACCTTTCGTAAAAGGGCTTCGCAAGAAACAGGTCGTCACTAGCCAATCACTAGAGAAAATTGAGAATGGTATCCGATCGCATTCTTCCCTTTGATTATATTGGACTCACTGTTGTACAGCTGTGTACGCGATCGTGGTTCGAACTTCCGAATACGATCTGCCACCAGAAATACTTGACGACATCGTCACCCAATCAATGTCCAATTATGCATACAAGGAGAAGAGGAGCAATCGAGATGTTGGTAGTGAGGATGAATACGATTTTTGAGGCATTGAAGTGGGCCTAGTAATCGTGAGGAGTCGACCGTTGCAGCTGCACTAGTGTACATATATTTTCGAGTGGAGAAAGTGCATGCCAAGCAATCGCCTGCGCATATAGCGTTCCGGTCGTAGCCTGGTAAGCCACTTAACGTCTAGAACGAGTTCCTCGTCGCGGCATTACGCGTGGGGCCAATGGCTCGTCATCTTCCGCACCTCCGTCAACAATCCACGGGGGCACGTATGGCAAGTCATCGAGCTCATAAAAATGTTGACGCAGCCGTATACGTGAAGCCTCTCTCAGTTTCTTCTGTGCTGCTTTCTCAGCAGCCTGTTTTTTCCAGGATCTAGGCATGCCGAGTTGAGTATGATCCGGCTGCGTGGAGGGGCAAATGGACACCAACTCGACTCGTTTATTCCATTCAATGGTTCTATATCCCCTTTCCTGCCATTCTGGGCGTCCACTTTTCGCTAGTGCTTGAATATGCTGGCGTACAAGTCCGTCCACGGAAAAGTTCGGAAGCAGAGGTGTTCGTGTGCAGAGACTCGTCCGACATACGGCACAAGTGGGTTCGTATTTCTAAATATGAACCATTGTTCAAGTTGTCGTGTCAAGTATGCAATACGTACATTCTGTGCCAACCACCCGTAGCCACACTCGCCACAACAGGTATGTCCACATGGATTTGCAACGTGTGGACCGACACTAAAATGTTGAAAAGTAAATTCTTCAGTCATCCAGCGAGATCTCGGGTGTTCGACCCACAGCAAATCACAACAGCTGTCCCAGAGGTAATGTCTCAGAGATATGATAGGAGCCAGCGAGTAGACGTACATGGGACAAGTGAGCTCAGTGTCGTATCCGGCCAAGATAGCCCGCACGTCTATGTCTTCCTGTGAGTCGGCCTTTCTCTTACCTTTCCTGTTCAGGGAAGATGATTTTGGTAATTGCTCGTGAGCTTGGGGGTCACTTGTGCCCTCTGCCTCGGATGAATGCGACACCGCCCAAGCGAGGAAAACCTAACATACCTCCTAGAGGGGAGTTGAATAGTGATTTTGATGTGTCATAAATTTCTCAGTGGCTCTGAATTTCTTACCTTTATCGATTTCGTTGAGTGCGCGAGCTTCCAAAGCATCTACAGCAGCAAGGAAGTTCGAATCCATCTCCTCGACTCCATTTGACCAATTAGATGATACAGGGCTCGCGGCAGTGGGTGGCACGATGTCGGAAGGGATGGCCGGTATAGAAACCAAGACTTCAGGGGCATCGCGGTTGGTTGTTGGTGCTTGGAGTCCGGGAATGGCATCGAAGTCGAGGCCATCGAAATCATTTGGAAAGTTGTCTTCACCCTCGATTTCTGGCATCGTCGTGAGCTTTGTCGGCTGAGCGCGCAAGTAGACGAGGACTAGTTTCTTGGAGGTCCGCATCCAACTACCGTAATTAAATCACGTGACTTGTTGGTCACCGAAGTTTGAAACCTGACAATGGTGTCCTTGCACCCACGAAACACAAAACGGAACGTGCACTCAACTAACGGGAAACCGTCAAACATGTGATCTTGTTCTGACATGGTACGTGCACAGGAACGACGACCAACACTTTCCGAATTTAATCACAGGGATCGCTGTCTGCACACCAGCGGCGTCCATCATTTCAGTTTTATGTTGCTTGATGAGAAAGGAGCGGACAAGTTGTAGGCCTGTGCTCAGGGCCTCCCTTATGAAATCACCTAGGTGAGACAGCGATGATTCACGAAGTGCTTAAAGGCGCAGAATCCACCCAACTTCTCAGCGCTATTCTTGCATATTGACACGCAAAGGCTTGGCACTTTATTTCTGTAGCAATGCTATTCACCCCTCCGCGGAGCGTGTGCACAGTCAATAGCAGTTGGTGCGCTCATGAACCGCTTGCTTAACCGATGGCTCTGCAGTCTGTGAAGTTCTTATGTTTTCCTTCAGGCGATGAAACTGGCGTGTGCAAAAATGGGTACCGGTCCCGATAGTCGGTGTCATTGTAGACTGGTGCCCGGTGTGTTATTTTTTTTTCTCGTGTCATACCCTAGCAGCTGTCCAAATCATTCTTGACCGATGAATCGGAGGTCCCATTGGGGCAAATACGTGCGCAGGAAATTCCACTCTTTCCCCTCGCGGTATCACACCCTGACTACCAGGACCACCTATGGCGTGTCTCCAACGAGGGAATCCAATAAAAAGCCATTTATACGATACACTGCCTTGTCGGTTAACACGTCTTCTCACACAGGGGGATAGCCAGGACACAAATCACTGGAATACGCAATGCGTGAAGAATCTGAAGCCTGATGAACCTGGCTAAAAGTCTAAATAAAGTACAGAGTGACGGCGGTTGGTACCACGTCGATGCTTCCCTTTCGTCTGACGACAGCAGTGGGAACGGAGAAAATCCGTCCGTGGAAAACGTTGCTGTGGTTCTTGGCACGTTCGGTGTTTCACTGAGTGACCTGACCCTAGACATGATCCGTGAATGGCAACCTTTGGGATGAGTATCATTAGAAGGTGGTGCAGGTACAGCAGCGGTGTATGTGTATGGCTATGCAAAGGCGTACAAGTACAGAAGACAACACGTGCTAATAAATGAGGGTGACAGGGGAATACACGTTAAATACTACACTGACACTCCGATTGCAGACGAGAAGCGTGTTTGGGACACGTCTGGTGCATTTTGGGAATCCTCTGGAGAGTCTCTGGCCGACCCGGAAGAAAGAAGCGAGCCGATGGCCATGGAGGCTCTGGATCTGGGTGAATACTCTTCAGAATCGCTGCGTGATGAGTAAGGACTCGGCGGCAGATCGCGGGGAGGTGGATGCGACGAGCGTGCATCATGATGCGAAGGAGGAACAGGGGAACGAGAGTAACGTTGACGTTTGCGGGGAGGCTGTGGCTGGAGGGGAGGCTCCCTCGGCGGAGGTGCAGACTTGTCATGTCCGTTGGAGAGCTCGGCTGTATGGCGTCGGTCCTTGGGGCTGGCTGACGACAGGGGGGCAGGTGGGGGGAACTTGGCATCGGTGGTGTACAAGTCCAGAAGCGTTCTGTGCAGCGAGGCTATGGCAGCCATGCGCTATGGGGTGTATGAGCCCGGTGGAGACTGTCCAGGTGGGGATGTACTAGCCTGATCTTCCGCACTCTTGGCATTCAGCATGGCAATGAGCATGTCACGGTCGCCATCGCCTTTGGACCGGTATGCGCCGAGGATCTCTCTGAGGCTCGGGGGAGGTGCCTGGAAGTGACGATGAGGGGGGTCGGGGCAGGAGGAGGGTATGTACCTGCTCGAGGACATGCCAGGTGGACATGAGGAGCCGCTTGTGGTCGAGGGAGGGAGGGGAGTTCATTCAGACTCTGATGCGATGCGGCTGCATGCGCAGAGTTTTTGTAGGGACAGCCAAGTCCAACATCTATCTTTGAGTAGCAGTATATTTAGAATGCCAAGCCAAACGTGAGGCTGAATACCCGATTGTCCCATGTTTGCCCCCTCGCAAGCAGCAGCACCCCGACGCCAGCGTCGCCCCGCGCCGTCGAACAGGTCAGCCACGACCGCCCCGCGCGGTCTGAGGCCAGCCGTCGACACTCTGGAGTTGAGGACTATCAGTCCCTGGGAGCTAATTTAGTGCCTGTTACACAGCGGTCTTGGCAGGAAACCTCTATTTATATCTGTGGTTACCTTCGCTGCATTTAGCTCACGGCGCGTCTGGCCAATCAAAATTCCCAAAATAACCAGTTGTACTCTTGCCTTATTTGGAAGCTGTAGTTGTGCGGAATGTCCTCTGTCATCCGCTTGCTGCGCGCCCCTCTCTCCACCACCATGCCCGCACATCCACCCTGCATCCATCCAAAGTATTCCTGGCGGCACCGCGCTCTCAGCCCAGCCATGTACTATCTTACAAACCACCATGAAGCAGACGCCCTCCTCGCTCGCCTTCCTCCCGGTCCCCTCGGCTTTGATCTCGAATGGCGCCCCAATTTCTCCAAGGGCAAACCAGAGAACCGCGTCGCCCTCGTACAGCTCGCGACTGCAGATACCATCATACTTCTTCACATCCATCACATGACACGTACTTGCCTTCATACCGCGCCAAGTGCTCCGCTGACTCCCCCTCAGAGTTTCCAAGCCAACTAGCGGAATTACTTGTTTCGCCGTTTTGGATCAAGGCAGGTGTGAGCATACAACGTACGTGAACATGTCAGATGTACTGCTCCACGACTTAATTCTCTAGATGATTGCGAAAAATTGTACCGTGACTATGGTGTATCTGTCCGCAATTGTGTCGAGCTTTCCCTCCTCGCTCGCACAGTTGATAATGCTCGGTGGAAGGGAAAGTATACCAATCCCCTTGGCTTGGCCCGGTTGCTTGAGACGTATGAACAAGCCACCTTGTTAAAGGGCAAAGTACAGCGCAGCAACTGGGAATTGCCTCTGACCATATTGCAACAGGAGTGTGAGTCGGGTTTTCCTAACGTTCAATCTCGCGAGTGGCTGAACAGCACTTTGGTGGTCTTAGACGCGGCAAATGATGCTCACGCAGGATATATAATTTACTGTCGCCTCCTCAGCATGGCTCACGCCATGGTTCCTATTCCACTACACACCTACTACTCCTTCAGCCTCGTCAATGGTTTCCTACGTGACAGTTCAGGGCTCTTCCCTTGGCAGGCACACAATCCGCATTACGATCCAGGACCCCCTCCGCCACCCAAAAATCTCGACAAAGATAAGCAGAAACACCCAGATTTGGGACCGGTCATTGCAAGCGAGCACCGCCATGGTGATTGAGTTCCCTGCACCCTATATCTCAGCTCTACCACCGTTCCCATTTATTACAATTGCTTGGGTACCCAGGAGAGATGGACGAGGTCACATCGTCTGCGCACAGCATTTAAAACATCCGATCTGATCGGAGGTAGTGAATTTTTGTCTTGTCAGCTCTCCAGCGATAGCAGTACCGAGATCATGTCCTACTAGAACACCCTTACTCACCCTGAACTAATCTAATTCCGGAAGTTTGTATTCGCAACAGTAGTAGTAGGACTTCGTGCACCATTGATATCGCTCCTTCAATCTTACAGAGATCACACTCCTTCTATCAACTTGCTGTTCACGTTCACTAGCAAGCACCATCATTCGTCCAATCACCAGCGGAACCTTGAAAAGATCTAGTTACGAGTCCCGAAGGATTCATGAATTCCAACTACATACCTCCCGGAGTATCATCCTCTGACCACCAATTGGCAGTCCACAGATAACCACTGCACGGAATTAGTCGTAGGAAAGAAACGCAGTGTGTCACTGACTTATAAGTCACTTTGTCACCAGCAGTATATGCAACGCCCGACTGCCAAGCCGCTACGCCACCACAGGCCCCTGCGGCAGTCGTCGTTGGGGAAGCAGAACTACTCGACGTCGTGGTCGTGGTCGTAGGTGGGGAAGTAGTCATGTACGTGGAGGAGGAAGTGGTCATGTATGTGGACGAGGAAGTAGTTGCTGGCGCGGGCGATCCCCCACATGCACTAACTGCAATACTACCGCGTAAGGGAAATTCAAGACGGGCGGTGGACAAACGTACTTGCGCCCCAGCCGCTAGAGCCACCACTGGTGGGTACGGCACTGGTCCAGTAAGCTGCCTGCGGCGTTGTCGGTGAATGTGTTTCTTTAGGATGGGTTCGGCGCGTACCTCCCAAATATAACCTTGGTAGGTTACCGTTTCACCGGCAGTATATGCTTGTCCCGAAACATAAGCCGGAGCTGAGCAAGCCGGGTAGGTGAATCCAGTGGAACCAGTAGCACTCAAAGCCTGCTTGATCGCGAGGTCGTATCTATTGTTGGCTATGGCCATGTTTAGCCCGTGAAACAGACCACATACAACAGACATACCATACGCCTGAGAAGCGTCCCAGAGCATGACACCACCAAACGAAGGGAAACTTTGCCTCATTTGAACAGCAATGGTACTGAGATTCCCGACAGAGACGTAACCAGATCCGGCAGCAGTACTCGAAGCAGGGGCACCAATGTAGATTTTCACCTGGTAGGTATTTTTTAATCAACAGGCTGCTCCGGCCGTGACAATTCTAGCACACGCACGTTTGCGTTTGGGCTGGTCTGCCGCGCCCACATGTCCCTGGTGGGAGATTGGGGTGTAAACTAATATCCTCATGAGAAACACTCACCAGACACCAAAGTCCCAGTCCTTTTATCGAGAGATCAGGAGAGAAGACGCCTGGCAGTACAAGGAAAACACACCGATGCGATGTTATAGTTTTGCAGGCCACATACATTGTTATCTAGTAGGGATTAGGTTTGAAGCCCTGAGGGGCGGATGGTACTTACAGAACTGAACATAAATTGCATCGAACCCTACTTGATTGATCACGCTGCCAAGATTAGCATCCGGGAACGGGCACTGTGGTGCGGCTTTGAAAGAATAAGACAGACACACTCTGGGTTCGAGAGACGGATCACCTGTAATGTAGTACCTGAACAATAGTACGTTGGCCACTGACCGCTGCCAATAGCCAAACGAACTCACGGTTTGCTGGCTCCCGATGCCAAGGAGCGGATTTCCGTGACGAAAGCCGCGTAACCAGTAGAACCGCCTCCTTCGATGTCGAGGTCGACGCTGTAAACCGTCGTTCGAATTGGTCAGGGAGTTACGTTGTAGCAACTTACCCATCCAGCACTGCGTTCCCAAAGGGTCGCGTGCTGCTGCTTCCACCCAAAAACAGGTCCCAGACTACAACGATTCCATGGATCGAGACTAAATAAGGGCGCAGGAATACCCACTAGTCTGAGCAAAGGTCTGCGCTTCGGCGTCGCTGGTGAAGCCGACGCCACCGCCCGCACCTCCCAAGGAAATGGTAACGATCTTGCCTTGAGATTGACAATACTCGATGTCTGCGGCCAAGGTAGCACAGTTGGCCAGATCGGTTCCTGGAAAAGTGGCGTTATCCGTCGGGTTGCACGTCTAGCTTGAAGGGTCAACATGGATGCGTGCATTGACAAGACTGTCGCGCGTACGTTCGCGAGGTTCAATACGGGCATTCCGCCGGTGCCAAAAAATGTATCCACGAAAGCGACGGGTAAAGCATCTATTGCATCGTCCTTTGAACCTACAATGAGTACTTCGCACAAGGCTCGCGAGGATGGCATACCTGGCAATAGAAGGATATTGGTTGTTGGTAGTAAGCGGTGTTGCTGCTGGTTGCACCATAGGAATTTTGACCCCAGTATCTGCGCCGAAATATTAGGCAATGATTAATGAGATGAAAAGTCATCTTACACGGCAACCTGGATAAAAGGATCGACGAAAGCTGTGGAAATAGCACACCAAATGGACACACATTATCATAATAAGAGTTATCATACGCAAAGACCTTTCCAAAATGCGAGTATATGACGAGGATCGCGAAGGCGTAAAGTAGTTCCATGACGGCGAACGGTGAAGAGGGGGTCTTCCTCCGACCCAGCTCTTATACCCCCACAGGAGTCAGCTGGCAGGAGGAGGGACAAGTTTACCTCGAAATCGACATCCTCCATGTGAGAGTACACTCGCGAGCACATAGCCCAGGTACCATATCGGGACGGCAACATCACCGACGACTCCTAGCCCGACCGACTGAAAAATGCGCTTGCTTGTTTCGCTGGCATGATCATGGCGGGAAAGGAACACGATTGTTCAATACTCACATGTAGCAACTCGCACGATGGCTCACGAGGTCATGTCCACATGGCGTCCACCTGACAGAGACAAGCCAGACAAGCTAAAGGCTCGTATCTCTGGTTAGTTTCATGTGTTAGATCGTGCGACCTGCCCTATGAGCATGAAGTCAATCGGGAGTGATTAAGAAAAGCGTATCATGTGAATCAGCTAGATCACATCTACTTCAGGCGGCACTCCCTTTCAGCACTGAGCTTTAATTGCACTTATCAGGCTGAATTCGAGAAAGAAGCATCGCTGGACATCCCGCATGTTAGTAAGGAGATATCTATATAGGGGGAGTAATACAGCAATTGACAGCCAAAGATAAGGAGATGTGGCATGAATTAGGCTGATGATGCCCCCGAGTCTTCGCTTTCACCATCCGCAGAGGCAGCAGAGGCAGCGTTGCGCACAGGTTCTATCTAGGAGTCAGTATCCTGGGGCATGAAAGGGTTGAAAGCTTACCAAAGTACGGGTGTGCTTGCGCTTCACGAGCTGTCAAGCGTTCCTGGTGATCATAGCGAAGCAATTTATCAAGGAAGTCGATTGCCTCGTTGGAAAAATACCGCTGGTTTTCCGATGTAACAAATCTCGACCACGGCTTTCGGGGATACCTGAGGAATCGATTGGTAACCGTTCGAAGAAGGTGGACTATGTCTTACCTGCCCAAGAGTTCATCATACTGCGGATCAAGGCGAATGTTATACTTGTCGATGTAAGCATACAGTTCGTCGGTACCGAGAACCTTTGCAATCTTGACCAGCTGGTCGTAGTTGTCGTGCCCGTGGAAGAATGGTTCTTTTCTGAATATCTACATAAGAGTGATAGGGAAACATGGATAAAGCAGCGCAGTGGGGACATTCTCACCATCGAAGCAAACATGCAACCAAAGCTCCACATGTCAAGGCTGTAATCGTACTCCTGGAAATCTACCAGGAGTTCGGGACCCTTGAAGTAGCGCGAGGCCACTCGAACATTGTATTCGACCTTGGGATGGTAGAACTCGGCCAAACCCCAATCGATGAGCCTTAGCTGTGGCCATTATGTTTGAAACGGCAGATACGACAGGTGAGACTGGATAATACCTTGCGTCGGTCATGATCGATCATAACATTATGAGGTTTTACATCCCGATGCATGATTCCGCGTGAATGACAGAAATCCAGCGCCTGGAGACGTTGTTTGCAACCAATATCAAGCGATCAAGAAGAAAATAAAACCTTAAGAAGCTCAAACATGTAGAATCGGACATCGAAGTCGGTGAATCGTGGATATAGCACCTTGAAGTCGACGTTGTCGACGTACTCGGTGATTAGACTTGGAATTTTGGAGGCTGGGTCTCGAACGACATCCAGGAGGGCTACAATGTTCGGACCACCGGCAAGGTTTTGCAAGATCTTGATTTCTCGCTTTATTTTCTTCTTTTTCACTGGTTTGAGGACTTTTATGATACATTTTTCGTCGTGTATGACGTTAACTCCTTCAAAGACCTGAAAGACAAAATTCTCGAGATCTGTCGACGATCACACCGAGGGCCGTACCTCTGAATACTTGCCCCGTCCAACTTTGCGTACTATCTCGTAGTGGTCCTGAGAACCCCACTGGACCTGTAGATTGTCTGTTGCGATGTGTCAGTGGAGGCGGGCGAGCGGGGTGTAAGGCCGACCATATTCATGCCATGCAGGGCCAAACTGTGCGTTGACATCCCGGTAGACGCGTGCAACAGATTTTGTGGGGGGTCGTACCATGGAAAGAGGTGGTGGATAGAGACGCCAGCCTTGCGCTAGCTGGATGCAACGTGCCACTTGTCTACCGACACAATTTACCCACGCTGGCATGTCTAGCCGGACGCCCTCGCAATGGCCAGCCTCGGTCCAATTCATCGCTTCTCCCCGGTACCACTCCTCCGTGCCAGCATCGACGCGAGCCATCCTCACCAGCGGTGCCTCCCAGTCGACCCCGTCCAGCCCCCTCGTTCGTATCAAGCTCGTAAACGAGCCAGGCCATCCTGCATATGGCCAGCGTGGCCTCTTCGCACACAAGAAGATACCGCCGAAATCACACATCATTGACTACATCGGCGAAGTACACTGCGAGGAGCGCGAATCAGACTACGACCTCTCGCTGTACCGGTCGCAGGACGGCGTCAACGTTGGAATCGATGCCCGGGATATGGGTAACGAGGCCAGATTCATCAACG
>JBBPUA010000043.1:0-45179 GCA_038094355.1 Afroboletus lepidellus | reverse complement strand
CAAACTTACCGTACGTATGTTTCGTACCTATGATTCATCGCTAACAGTTTTCGCAAGTCATTCCCCATCCTCATCATCATTGCCGTTTACGAGCGCCGGTTGGCCTCCTTTCGAAGGATGAAAGAAACCAAGAAAGACTATAGAAACAGTTTCTATCAAACCCTTCCCCGCCATCTGAAGAACGTCCCGCTTATTGAATATTTAGTGGGATCGAAATCGGCTGATCTATACGATGTTATTTTTGAGGTCGAGGAATCTCGCGATTTCAACCTGTTTCACGATTCCGACAATGAGGATACGGAAGTCCCATCGCTGGCAGCCATTTCAGTTTCCCCAGCCAGTCCCTCCTCTTTATCACCATCCGGTGGACGTACCCCTCTGCCAGAAAGCCAGCACACCCCGAGCTCAGCCCGAAAACGGAAAGTCAGTACTTTGGCACCTTTGCAGGAGGTCTCTGGTAATGCTAAGGTCTTGTCCCTGGACACTACCACACCGCTCTCGAGGCTATTTTCCCGTTTGAGGGGGCCTGCTGCTGCAGACCGCGAAGATAGCGTACAACGAGTGCAAAGCTTACTGGACCAGTATCGTGATCTACCTATCCGCCGCCTTCAAGAAGACATGAAGGAGATGCAGGTATGTTTTGCCAACGCAATGATGAACCATTTTCGAATCTGATTATTGTTGAAAGGATCGGCAGCAGCGCATTGAGAATCTTTTATTGACTTTGACGCGAAACACTTAGAACCAAAGGGAGTGATGATTGATTCGTATTTCCCGTTGTGATGCTATGACCTTTGTGGACTACGTTACTGCGTGTATAGGGTATCTGGTTAATTGATGTGTTTTACTGGTCACGTGCCGAGCGACGTGTCGGTGCGGCTGTCTGGCCCATCGACTTTTCGTTACCCGTTGAGATGGCCTCCACCCCGCCTCCGCTCGGCAGTTTTGCCATCCCCGCAGCGCCCCGTTTGCCGTCGACGGCGACGACGACGAGAAACCGCAGCTCCATAAGCTCTTCCTTTTCGTTTGGTCCACAACCCATGATATCCTCGTTTCCACCGGGTGATATGAGCACTTCCTCTATTCCACGTCCTCTGGCCCTCGATCCAAATAGGTCCATGCTCCAGAGCTCTCCACGTGCCTCACCTAGACGGCCTCGCAGACCGAAGGACAGCGCCAGCAGACATCCTCTCGCAAACGATACGATGGATGTCTTCCAAGACTTGGACGCGGAGCAGGACGCCGATGATGATGATGCCGAGTGGGGGATGGTGGATCGCATGCGTCTCTGGCGGCATGACGCTCTGATGCAGCATCTATACGAAACCGCTACGTTCTGGGGGGACAAGATTCTTTCCTGGACGAGTACGTCTGAAAAGTCACTTTTCCCTCTCGGTTGTACTTACTATATATTTCGAGGTGATCCAAACGACGCGTTTTGGCTTGCTCAGACATTCTTTATGACCCACCAGTACTCCCGTGCAGAGAGATTACTCACGCGACCTTTTCCTACCAAGAGCCAATCCACGGAGCCTGCTTATTTGAACGGATTTGACCATTCGATGGCAGAGTCCTCTTCCGAGCGTCCTTTCTGTCTGGATACCAAAGGTAAAGGCAAGGAGACCCAGTCGCAACTTGAGGCCTCTTCTCGTCTTCCGATGGGCCCGGCTGGATTGATCAGGCTACCAGAAGCAGTCCAGGAGAATGTCTCCCGGCTGGTTGACATGAGTGTTGCTTGTCGTTATCTCGCAGCCCAATGCCAAGTAAGACAGGGTAATTGGTCGGACGCCCTTGAAATACTTGGCGAGGCAAATCCTTTCCGCCACTCAGGTGCTCATGTTTATTACACTGGGGATCTCGCTGGTACTAACGCCAGACAGGCAGAAGTGGAGCGTCAGTTCCCAATGTGGACGGTGGTATCAAAGTAAGTGCGACCAGTTTCGCAGTTCACATGTGCTCAGTCGTTCAGGTCGAAGCATCGATGTGTCATCTGAGAGGCATCTTGATGCTTAAACTCAATCGCGGAGATCAGGCCAAACTGTGTTTCATGGAAGCTTTGACCTTGGATATTAAATGTTATGATGCATTCAACCAACTTGTCAGTGGTGAGATGATGACCCCCGAAGAAGGTGAGCACGAAGATTGACTTTGTTTCGTTATGTTGATTCTGATCTATACTCAGAGTGGGGATTCGTTCAAGGTCTTGCGTACAAAGAGCAGACGAAAGAGGATGCAAATTTCATCCAATTGATATACACATCTCGACTACGTAAATACAGACATACTGAAGAGCAAGCACTCACTCGGCGACGCCTTGTGGAAGATTTCAAACTGTCAGATAACCCGGATGTGCTGTACAGCTTTGCAGATGTACTATTCACTCAGCTTCGCTGGGCAGACTGCTTCGTAGTTACCAGCAGGCAAGTTCTTCCTGCGGCCGCGCTCTAAGTCAAGGCATAATCGCCCATATTCTAGAATCCTTGATCTCGTGGCATTTCACGATGCTACCATGCCATTGCACATTGCGTGTATGCATCATCTATCATATCTACATTCCAAACTTTTCGTTTTGGCCCATGAACTCGTTGACAAGGAGCCCGAAAATCCCATAAGCTGGTACGCCGTCGGGGTATACTATCTTAGTTTGAATAAATGGTCGCAAGCGCGACAATATTTTAGGTTGGCGTTTGTTGCGTAGCGAGTGCCCATTGACTGATTAATCATAGTAAAACCTCATTGATGGACCCGCGTTTTGGACCCGCTTGGATTGCTTTTGCCCATACTTTCGCCCTGGAAGGTGAGCATGATCATGCAGTAACGGCATATTCAACATGCGCGCGCATGTTTGTGGGGTCTGTACATCCTGACTCTTGTCGATCCTATCATTGATTTCGAGTAGGTCTCATTTACCGCTCCTGTTCGTTGGCATGGAGCAGATAGTGTTGTCCAATCACACCCTTGCTGACGAGGCACTGAATGCCGCCAACGTCGCGTGTGATAGCGATCCTCTTCTGATGAACGAGCTCGGCGTTATGGCGTTTACCCACGGAGAGTAAGTGGCCCGCTCACCTGCCGAAGGTTCGCTTGGTAAAACTTGGAATAGTTTTCAGCGCGCAGCAGATCTATTCCAGCGATCTCTTGACCTCGCTCAAGTTACGCAATCGTCACAAAAGTCGTGGACTACCACTTACTTGAACCTTGGGACATGTCACCGAAAATTGAAGTTAGTTCTCCACCTTAAGCCCAGACAGTCATCCGCATGGTTCATATACCTCATGGTTTACATAGGGATTACGAAAAAGCCAAAACCAATTATTGTCGAGTGCTCGAGATTGAACCCCAACACCCTCAAGGGCTTGGTTTCCTCGGGATGGTCTACCACCATATGGAAGACACCGATCAAGCAATTGTGAAGTATCATGAGGTGAGGTCTCACTTCGGTCGTTATGAACCACCGCTGATTGGGGTCAGGCGCTGAGTGTGGATCCTATCAACGGTCATCTGATCGAGTTGCTCAATCTTGCGCTGGAGTCTAATTCCGCTTGTGGTTCCTGGGAGAAAGCGTATCCTGGAGGGGAAGAAGCGTTCAGGGAGATGATGGTATCGCTGAAACACAAGCTTCGCGAGCATCCAAGGAGAGTGGTAGAGACCAATGATCCATCTCGGTCGGAGGATTCGATGAATGTCGGCTGAATTTGTCCGGGACGAAACATGCTGTTTTAATGTAAGGCACGGCGTGCACTGGAGAGTGGAGCCAGTGCGCCCACGGTGCTCGGTTGTGTAGTGATTTGGGGTGTCCCCTTTTAACAAAGGGAAACCCTGCAGATGGCCGCCGAATTGCCGAGCGCCTCCGTCTCCACAAATTCTCACCATCTCCCATAGTTGATGCTCACGATCATTCTGACACAGGAATGAGTGTTGCTTACGGAACTCGGACAGTCCCTTTTCATGTTTGCTGTAACTCTTCTCTCCCGCCAACACCAATCCCTTTCGATGTTTTTGTCCCATACCCCCGTCGATGTCTTTGTTGACTGAGCTAACCAACGGTCTAGAATCGTTGACACACCGTTCCCCTGACTGGGATTTCTTGGTTCGCGTGACTCCTTATGATAGGTCGCATGTTGACTTTTGTCGCAGGACACAATTCTCAATACCCTACTGGTTTCCCCATCCATTCCGGAGAAAACCCTTGACATATGCCGACACACATGCAGCCAACTTTTGTCCGATGACACTTGGCCGATAGCCGCATTTGATCCGCGCAGTATCCGCCGTCTCTTCAACGTTTTGGTGAACATTGGAAACCTCATGCACAGAATCGACAATGCCATTCCGGCCACAACCCAATGTTACATGCAGGCGATCGAAATCGTCATCCAGAAGCCAGAGTCATACTATTCGCCTAACGCCACTAAGCTAGCCTTTCGCGATGTCATCGTTGCGACTTGGGCAAATGCAATCAATTTATCTGTCACCCACACATCCACGTCATCCATCTCATCTTCCGCAGCACACACTTTAGCGCTTACTGACCCTGTAAATATTCTCTCTCGCATTGGTGATCCGAACTTCGACATCCTTCAAGCAGTTCACGTCGCTGGCGACGACTTCATTCGGCTCCTAGTCGATCCAGCAACGGGTACTTTACCGAACGTTATTTTGTTCCCCGACCAAATACATCGACTGTCGACTGCTATACTCTCTTCGCAGAAGGGTTATTTACCTGGGATCCGAGCCACCCAACTACCCGCCGAGCTCTCTGACGAACAATACACTCAAGAGAGCAAGATGGCGATGGCATCTGTACTCATATGTCTTGCCCGCAGATTTCAAGCGTCGCATGCAGCCGAATTCCTCGATATCTCCGATAAACCATTTTGCACGGTCGAAGGATTGTCCCTCATCATGCACTATCTCGCGGCGTCTCTCTTTCCAAATGCTTCCACCTTGAACGATATTGGCGTCATTTTATGTGGCCTTGGTTCCGGAGGAGTGGTGACGGATCTACACGGTGAACAAACCAATGCCCGTGAAGTCGCACGGCTGTACTACGAAAAGGGCTTGCAACTCGATCCATCGCACCCTCATCTTCTTTCGAATCTTGGATCGCTCTTGAAGGATGCTGGGCATGTGTCAGGAGCAATTGGGTACGCTCTCCGAATCGGTGATTGCAATAATCCTGACACAACCCAATTCTCTTCCTGAAGGATTTTCAATCATGCCCTTGCGTACCATCCTGAACTCGATATTGCCTTGATGAACATGGCTAGCACCTTGAGGGACATGGTTAGTCCTGCGCTTCGTTTTCAATGCTAATTCAAAGTCTCAATGTCCCGCAGGGTCGGTATGCAGAGGCAATTCCCTACTATCATCGAGCAATATCGGTGAATCCTGATTTCGCAGACGCATACTGTGGACTCTGCCAAGCAACTAATGCAATTTGTTGCTGGAGCGGGCGAGGTAGGTTCAATCGCGCATACATCAACGAAGCGACAGCTGAACTCTCGATAGCTGCCGGGATGCAAAAAGCAATAGAAGTTTGCGAGAAACAGCTCACGGATATGCATAGTCAAACCACAAGCTTGTTCAGCGTACACTCACTTGACGAGTGGATGGGTCTGGTTCGTAATGCACGGTTTGGACGTCTCGCATCCTTCGAAGAGAACGTATGGAAGGCCCATTTTCTGCATTTCCTTCAAGCCGACCCTGAACCATCATGGACGCCTCGTGCAGAAGCTAACTTTTTGATACGGTTGATGGAGTGGTACCAAACCCGGATCCAGCACACATTGTACATCGAGACCTATGGTCAAGTCTATCATTCGGAACATGCAAACACGACACGCATAGAAAGTATGACAGTACCATATTCTGGCCTAGTTTCAGCAATCAAAGGCTCTAGTTTACCGTTGATCTTACCCTTTCACACAGTAAGTCTACCGGTCCACTCAGAGGAGGCTATTGTACGAGACATTGACAGTTTACGCTTCCGCTGACGGCTCGAACCATTCGATTGATCGCTCATAGAAACGCACTCCATACATCATTCACAGCATTTACTCACCTTGGCAAGAACTTACCTGTACATCCTGCACCTCCACCGCCACTTCATGGCAGAATTAATGTTGGCTACGTGTCAAGCGATTTCGCGTGAGTGCTTTCTACTTGTGTTTTCTCGGGGTAACACGTCTTTTGATAGTGATCACCCATTGACACACCTCATGAGATCCGTTTTTTCGTTCCACGACAAGAAACGCTTTAACGTCTTTCTCTACGCTACAAGCCCTTCGGATGGCTCGTCTTATAGAGAATATTACGAACGTCAAACCGACTTTCATTTCAACGATGTCTCGTACTGGTCAATCGGCGACATAGCGAAAAAAATCACGCAAGACCAGATACACATTCGTAAGTGACTCGACTGTGATATTGTTGAATGGTTCTACATGATTCTTATGCAGTCGTGAACCTGGGTGGTTACACCAAAGGGTCGAAGAACGAGATCTTCGCTGTGAGACCATCTCCGGTTCAGGTGTCTTTGATGGGATTCGCAGGTACATTGGCAGCGGGTCCGTCTTGCGTTCAGTCGTTGCGGTGTCGATGGTTTGACAAGCGTATAGGTTGGTGCGATTACCTCGTATGCGATCCAATCGTCTGCCCGCCCGACCTATTTGTTCAAGTTTGCGCTACTCATAGTGGATCGCCGAACGCCAAGTCATCTAATGTCATGGCAACGGATATTGGTGTTCCGATTCACGAAGGGAGCGACCCAGAGTCCCCTGATATGGGATGGACCTAGTGCGTTAATCCAAGCGAACGAGAGTAGGCACGATCTGATGATTTCGAGACACCAGTAACGAATGCCCAATTTACATGCCAGTGAGTTAGAAAGTCGCTCTCTGTCGTCAGGGCGCTAATGCGTGTGATGCAGCACACGTACTTCGCAACAGACCACAGACAGTCCTACAGCACAACCAATTCCAAACTCGGAACGACATCGGCTCACTGGGCAGAAGAACAGCAGCGTCGGCAGCAGCTCAGAGCGACAATATTCCCTGACTTGCCCAAGTGAGTGTTGTGTGGATCCTTGTCGCATGCAAATGGCCAACAACGTGCAGGGATGTCATCATATTTGCCAACTTCAACCAGGTATGGACGATTGATCTTGACTTCCTCTTTAACTGACGAGCGACATGTAGCTCTACAAGGTTGACCCTGTGAGTAGGGGTATCGTTACTGAGCAAGTTAGCTCATGGTTTGTACCAGATCATATTTTGGACATGGTTACGCATCCTCTCTCGTGTCCAACGCAGCATACTTTGGTTGCTTCGTTTCCCTGCGGCGGGAGAAGCCAATCTTTTACAGACCGCAACTGCATGGGCAGGGCCCGAAGTTGCCTCTCGGATCAGGTTTACGGACGTTGCTCGCAAGAACGTCCATATCTCTCGATGTTGCGTGGCCGATCTTGTGCTAGACACTGCTGAGGTGGGCGTGGATTCGGTTTATAATTTAAAGTGGACCTGATGCCTGGTCCCCAAAAGTGCAGCGCTCATACTGTCGCCGCGGAGTGTGTACCATACCTGTGAATCGAGTAAGCTCGTCTAACCTTTCGCAGCGTGCTCTGGTCGGGTACTCCTATCATAGCTTGTCTATGGCCGAGTCACAGACACAAGATGGCTTCCCGCGTGTCAGCCAGCCTTGCATACGCTACAGGGCTAGGGAAGCAGATGGTAGTGCACAGCCGAGAGGAATATGAAGACCGCGCGGTCGCGCTGGCATCCGCGCACTGGGCGTCCAACGTCTGGAGAATGTCCGCTGGAATGAATGGAGGGGCAGAGTTGGTGACGGAGGACTCGGAGCTCCTGAGTCTACGACGGCGTCTCTTTTTCACGCGCGAGACTATGCCGCTGTTCGACACCCGCCGGTGGGTCAAGAATCTGGAAACGGGTTTTGTTGCTGCATGGAAGCGGTGGGTGGATGGATCGCAGTTCCAAGGCGGATACGACGACGAAGGGGCCGTCGTTGTGAAGGAGGAGGATGCGCCCGATTGACGAGATGCTGATCGCCGGTTTGTACATACTGAACTATTCTTGTTGTACATACCTACGTCTCTACTGAAACTAGCCCATTATGTAATACGGATCCACTGGCGAACTTCTCTGTATAATGTTCTCATCATCATGTCTCAATCCGAGCCTCCCTTGGGCACATTCGTCATTGACATCGTCGCTCCCGCTAGCATGGAGAGCCGGTTTCGGTGTTTTACAGAGCTCGCTGAGCGCGCCTTCACACTCGCCGAGCAGCAAGCCGGCCCCGACCCCACCAGTGTCCCTCTCAGCAACTGCTACGCCAGCATACTCTACCCCGTCGGCAACACAGATGCAGAGCCCTTTCCGATCAAAGCTGTCCTGTACCAATACACGCCGGCGATGGAGGTCCGACATGCAGTGATCAACTTCCAGACCAAGACCGCCGAACGCGAGGGCCAACCCAATCTGCCGATCGAGCCAGAGCAGATCGATCACGCACAGAAGGAGATCAAGTCGTACATTCAGGACGTATGGCGACGGAAGCGGGCGCGTCAGATACAAAAGGACATGACGTGGAAGGTAAACTCGTCGGTCCGTCTGTGCGACGTCGCGCTGATGGATGCTAGGACTTTCTCGAGCGGCTGCAAGCACAAGGGATATACGTCCACAACCCGTCCGAAGAGTTTGATTCGCCGCACGCGCTCAGACGGTGCCCGCTGTGCGGGAAGCTGACGGTGCCATGCACGTCATGCCACGTCATCATGTGCGTGAACCAAGACTGCGCCGCGTCGCGCCTGGTTCCGTTCCAGTCATGCTCCCATCACGGTGCCACGGCCGCATGTCTCCCGTGTCTGGATAACGCCAAGAGCATCCCGGCGCTGGGCCAGTGTCCCGACTGTCATCTCTGGTTCTGTCAGTCCGAACTGACGTGGTGCCTCGGACGACCCAAGGACGGCCTGCACCGGCCTTCATGGATCTACCTTCGCCAGCCGCATAACAGCACGCGCGAACACCCGACCAAGCCGATTGGGTGTTCCTCGTGCACGGGGGGTGAAAGCCGACCGCACTGTTCCAACGGGAAATGCTGGTCGCACGTGGGGGACTACACGAGCGTCTGCACGTCGTGCTCGCCCAACGGGGGCCTCTGGTGTACGTGCGAGCAGTGCTGGATCTGTGACAACTGCGCGTCGTCGCCGACGGAGAACTGCTTCAAGGCGTGCTTGCGGTGCGAGCGGACGTTTTGCATGCACTCGTGCAAGTATATCGATTTTTGCACCGAGTGTGGGCGAACGACGTTGTGCGCTGACTGTGTCGAAGAAGATTGGAGCGCGTTCGCGCCGGACGCAGCGGAGGGCGTGGTGCTCAAGGGGGGGTGTCAATGGGGCCATTGCTTTGAGCGGATCTGCGGTGCGTGCTTGGAGGGCACACGATGCGCGGTGTGCAAGAAGACGTTTTGCAGTTCGTGCATGTGGTGGCAGTGGTGCGGTGGGTGTGGCCGGCGGTTCTGTTCCGAGTGTTATCGGACGCCCAAACGTACATCAGCAAACCGTTGCTCGTCTTGGGAGACCTTCGCAGGCCTGTATAGCGACTACAATGAGGTACCTGGTACATGTGGCGAGTGCGACGCGAACGTCAGTTAAGAGTGGTGAGTGATGCGCGCTTCGATCCGCTGGTGCTGACGGGCATGCCTCGCAAGGTTCCACACAGCGAACCGGGCTGGTAGGCACCCACACGACGGGGTAATTCTCCGACGGACTCTTTTTTTCGTACTCGACGAACGGCGCCTGGCTGGTTGGCGGATTCAAATGTAGCTTGTACTGCGCCACCGAGTACAGATGTAACCTGATAATCGATATGATATCATCAATCGGAGCGAAACACTGGATCCTGCTCCTTGAACATGTACTACACATACCGAAGAGTCTCCTGTCATCCCCCTGGGTGCTCCTGCCATCCACGACGCCGGCGAGAACTAGGCAGTGCACCTCGTTTCGTGGTGTCCACGGACGATGATCGCACTCGGCGATGGCGACGGGTTTCCTTCCGATACCGACCGTGACACTACGCAGGCAAGTCCGTTGCGCCGTTGGTCCACGTCTTGATCGCTGGTAATCGTCGAGTCACCGATCGCGTGTGCGCAATAGGAAAATGACTCCGAGTATGATACCTATATAAACCCGTCCCATTACGGGTCGGGGCATAAACATACACGCTAGTAGGGGACTCGCCAGCGAAGGCCATAACTAAGGTACGTGAACACGAAGGTGTCCTCGACTAAATGTGATATCGATCCATAGACAATAGGGCCGCGACGCAAGCAACGCGCTCGCGTGAAATCATAACACAGTTCAAGAAACACGCCAAAAAAGGGATCACCCGTGATCCGCAAAGGCTGGAAAGATTGAGCGACAGTGGTCAAGGCCGAGCGGCAAGACTTACACCACCTAGGCAGACGCGCTGAGCCCCAACGCACGTGCTCCAGCACCGACGCCGCCTTCCCATCCCAGGAATCGCTCGCTCGTCGCGCCGTACCCAACATCGTTCTCAAAACCAGGCAGCTCGTCCTCGTCGTCCCATGCGCCAACCGCACGCCGCGTGTGTGCCCATACGGTGATAAACAAGACCCGCTTCAGCTTGGGGTTCAAGAAGAACCAGTGCGATGACCAGAGCAGGGCGCCCTCTCTGCGCTTTAACCGGACGTGGGGAAAGTCGGAGTGCAGCGGCGAGTCATCGTTACTACTGCTACTACTGTAGTTGCGAAACATGATGGGCGGCCGCCGACTGCCTGCATCAACGCTGCGGACGCTGGTGCGGTGGGGAGGAGAAGAGGACCTGTCGACGTCGTATTCGTCGAACTCGAAGGTGGCTTCTTCGTCAATGTCTTCTGAAGAGTACTCGTCGCCGACGGAGGCGACGTCGTCCTCGTCATCAGAGTAGTCGTTGGCGTGGGGGTCAGAGTCGATGTCGGGCGAGTAGGAAAAGACCTGGCAGTCGGACAAGCCGATGACCTCGTCCAGTATGCGGTAAAGAGTCGGGTGCGTGCCCGACTGTATTTGGGGTGGTGCAAACGGACTCGACAACGTCTGCATCAGGGGTAACGAGGAGGAGGATGTTGGGACGGAGGAGGGGAAAAAGTTGGGCGAGGTCGGCGGATAAGCTGAGTAGGTGCGGGGTGCCCTGACGCCGCCGCGGTTGGGGGAGAGTAGGGTGTTGCTGAGCGAGTTGAGCACGCTGGCGCCGCTCTTCTCCTTGTGAAAGTGGGCGGGGCGCACATCGGAGAACTCGTGGTCTGGAAAGGCGATGTTGAGGGTGGCAATGAGGAGATAGAGGGTTTTGCGGGAGGCGTGCTTGTCCATGGGGCCAAAGGGGGTCTCTTCAGGCTCGCGGTCGAGCCAGGAGGGGACGGGCGGGGAGTGGGAGAGCTCGTCGTTGTAGGCGTGTTCGAGGGACTTGAAGAGCTTCTTGTCGCGCTTGATGTTCTTGCAGCTGTACGCTTCGATTCTGGTGTGCACGGAGCACTCGGGGCCCTCGTGGGTGAGCGCCCGGGCCAGGCGGGTCAGTTCGGGGGTCTCTATGTATTTCATCGTCGCCGACGACGTTGGCTGGGATGTGAGGTCGGGGTAGCCGCTATGGAATAGCAGACACGACTCCGATGCACGTGCGACAACCGCCCAGGGTTCTCAACCACCCCGGATCACGGCCCCTACTGGCCCCGCGTTCCTCGCCATTTCGTACGACAGCCGAAACCTCGGCCTATGTAGCATGGTATGGGAGCCCGGCCAGAAATCAAAGACACATTTGAACTTTGCAGAGGGCTCCGTCCAATATATTTACTTAACATTTCTACCACATCTATCCACATCTACACGTATCCTCGTAATACGTTCAAGAGGCCTGATGATTGAGAGTCACTTAGCCGATAGGGCGGAACCAACCAACTTGCCAGTATGTGCAGAGACGTTGCCACCCTCATGATCACTACCGTAACAGGTCAAAAAAGATGACACATCTACCCATGGATAGTGACGAAGGAGTTCCACGAAGCCTTCATTGTCACCAAAGCCCAGAGGGTGACAAGGTTATGAGAATGTCGATGGCGGGGAGCTTGCCGCCGCCAAAGACATCACGATAAATCCGACCCGCTATGTTAGGAAGCTTGGCAATGCTAAAATAAAGTGTAAGAGCGAGGAAACAATATGGGTAGGTCGGGCCCCAATACTCCTTAGATGCCATCCTGGTATGCTTTCGCAGAGGCCGAATCATGAATATACATCTCACAAGGACGGAAACAACGTACGGTAGTGACAGCCAGACTGAACTGGCTGCTCCGAGCGGCCAAGTGTCTTGGGAAGAAGTTCCTGGCATTTGGGAATAGACTTGCCACGGAAACGAATGCCTTCCTCTGTTACGGATTTTATTAGTACCAGACGTTGCCCCCTCTAACGATTGCATGCTAGGAGAGTGCCGAAACGTACCCATAGAGTTGGTCTACTAGGACGGGACCAAATGCCTTTTTGCCATGTTGAGCACGCACTTGCTTGACCTGCACCTGCTTAGACCGCCGGAAGAACCACACATGAAACTATTTCCGCAGGGATCAGCTCGGCAAGCCGGTCTTTGAGGGTGGACTGTTTTGGAACTGTCGAAGAAAACCGGGCCGAAGCAACACTTGCGCGTGCAAAAGGCGAGCGCGACTAAGGACGAGTAAGTCGCTGTCACGAGAAGAGAGTGCAACACATACGGCCTGGACGATGGAGCGGAGCGCGGACATGGCGGGAAGGACAAACGGAAGAAGAAACAGAGGCGGGAAAAAAGTGCAGAGGGAAATGTCGGAACAATATATCGGGGCGATGTGCGTGGGAACTCCGGATAGCAGCACATCCATGGCCAAACGAAAGCGACAGTCTGATGTGTCCCTCCTGCCCCAGGTCAGCCCCGTCCTGCATTTGTTGTGTTTCTCATCCAGTGTCAGAAAAAACACTATCGACAACGTGCACATGCCAATCCATTCTCGGATCACGCCCTCGACTATCCCGCCTCGCCCCACGAGATCGACTGGGGCGAGCACTTCCCGGCGTTCGCAGGATCTGGAAAGACCCCCGAGTTTGCAGACATCGGCTGTGGTTTTGGCGGCCTGCTGATCGCCTTGTCTACTCTCTTTCCAGACACACTCATGCTCGGTGCGTATCCATCTCACAGCGATCTGTCCCCGCTGACCACAGCAGGCATGGAGATCCGCGTCCAGGTCACACAATACGTCCAAGACCGCATTGCCGCTCTGCGCACAACCTCTGCGGATCCCGCCCAGTCCTCGTCATCCACCACCCCAGCCCCGTACCAAAACGTGTCCGTTGTCCGCGCTAACGCCATGAAATTCCTCCCAAACTTCTTTTGTAAACACTCCCTGTCTGCTCTGTTCTTCTTGTTCCCAGATCCACACTTCAAGGCACGCAAGCACAAGGCTCGCATCATCTCTCCCACCCTCCTTGCAGAGTACGCCTATGTTCTTCGTCCCGGCGGTATCGTATACACAATAACCGACGTGCGCGATCTCCACGAATGGATGAAAAAACACTTAGAGGCCTTTCCGTTATTCGAGAGCGTCACCGAGGACGAGCTGCGACAACAGGGTCACGGTCCGATACTGGACGCTGTGTATCACAGCACCGAGGAAGGCAAAAAGGTCGAGAGAAACGAAGGCGAAAAATGGCTGGCCTGCTTTAGACGCAAGGAAGCGTCGAGGACATGACTGCGCGTATCGTAGAGGAATCTCAGCATTATAACTCTTCCATCTCAACATCTTTTCTGTGGTCCGTCTTATCTCCGCTACCCACCGCTGCAATTAGGGACTGTGTCCGCCTCGCCAGCGCAGCTTTCATTTCGTCATGGAGCACCGCGCCAGCGTCGACCGCCAGCCGGAATATTTCCTCGAATCGATCGAGGTGCAATCTCGTGTCCATCGTCACAAGTGTTACGCGCTCAGTGCGCGGCATGACGGCGACAGAAACGTGCGGTACGTCGTTTTCTTCTAGGTTGTTTAGGTCTAGCAGGACCGAGGTCGAATGCACTCCGCCAGTGATGGCGCACACGAAGTCGATCATCGCTACGCCTGCAGTTGCAAGGGCCAGCGTAGTCCCGTTGAGACAAGCCGGAAGTAGTCCTCCATCTTGCTGGATGATTTGGATAAAGATATCGATCTGGGACCTCGGGTAGAGATGTGTTTGCACGACAGGCTCGAACGTCGATTTGATGAGCGACGCCAGCTCGAGGGTTCGTCTGACACCAGTAATGATGAGTCTGTATGAGACCAGAGAGCGTGCTATTACACACTTGTCTCCTCTGGAACGTTTCCTGCGTTCACCAGTACTAAAGGCCGTGATATGTACTTCAACGTTGATGTTAGCACGGTCGTGGATAGTCTGGGATCGCATTTTTGCTTCTCTTGGACCAAGTACAGAAACCAAGACTTCGGTCAGGCCATGTCGCATCGTGACGGACGCGTCTGCGGAGCCTTGCAATGAGAAATCGATGCTCATCTCTCTCAGCTCGTACTGCTTCCGTCCATCCGATCTGAGGCCACCATCGTTGAGAATTTCTATCCTTGAAGCCTGCGAATGTAAACACTAAGACAGATGCTTTGGATGGCGGACCTTACCATCAAAATGTGGAAGTGGTCGGATTCCTCCGGTTGTAGTGGGCCCGATCCGAACTACCATATCTGTCGGGCTGGTACCACGCAGCATCACTCGACTGGCATAACACCATGGAGAAAAACGACCTGGTGTACATTCTCCATTCACTTCTGGATACCGACCTGTACAAGGTGAATGTGCATCCTGATCATTCTCGGGGCTCATCACTCATGCGCAAGGGGCTCGCAGCTCACCATGCAGCAAGCCATCTGGCGCCACTTTCCGGATACAATAGCGCTCTACAGGTTCACCAACAGGGACCCCGATGTACTATTTTCTCGGAGATGCATCGATCTGCTGCACAAGTCCATTCAACGTACGGTTTACCCTTCATCGTTTGTTCCGAGGTGTGTTGACATCCATCAGGATTCCAGGAGGTCGGTCTGACGGCCGAGGAGAAGAACTGGTTGGAAAATACGTGCCCCTATTTCTCGAAAGACTATCTAGACTACCTTTCAGCATTCCGGTTCAATCCCGCCCAAATATCAATCCGATTCAATCCGGTGTCTGCCGATGGAGAAGAAGGCAGAGTGGAAATCGAGGCAGAAGGCTTATGGAGAGAAGCTGTTCTTTGGGAAGTCCCCGTGATGGCTTGTTTGAGCGAGCTCCACTTCCAAGTAGGCGTCACGGACTGGTCTTATGAAGGGCAGAAAGGTGACTTTCACGCCGCGTATTCATGTCCACGAGTGGAACCTCTGCTTCACAGAGAATGCGGCTACGAAGGCGCGAATGTGGTTGCAAGCGGGATGTATCTTCAGCGAATTCGGAACTCGGAGAAGACGATCGTTCCATACCCAGGACATCGTCATCGCAGCCCTGAAAGAAGAGGCCGAACAATCCCAGGGGCCAGGTGTCTTTTTTGCAACGAGTAATGTCTGTGTCGTTGTCGAATGTTACTCTGTGTGCTGATTTTTGACCCGCAAGCCCTACTTTGCAATGAAGTACGGTATTCATGTAGTGGGCACCGTCGCGCAGTATGTCATTTGTCGGTTTGATCATCTAGGATGCTGATGAATGTGGCAGCGAATGGTTCATGGGTGTAAGCACGACGTGATATTTCATTCGAAGGAGGTATCATGTTTCATGCAGGTTGCAGCGTTGAAGGGTTACGAAGACGCAAACGCAAACGCCATGGCCCTCTGGCAGGGAACGTACGAGGACAGCCCACTCGTCGCGCTTACCGACACCTTCTCTTCCAAAGTCTTTTTCCAGGCATGTTTCTCTATCCCCTGGCCTGTTTCGATCGTCAGCGAACCGAAGCCAAACAGGATTTCGCAAAGGATCCAGCCCGCGCGGAGAAATGGATGGGTCTTAGACAAGACTCGGGTAACCCCTTTGAGTTCGCCCCCGCAGCCAAATCCATGTACGAGAGCATTGGAATCGATATCCGCACCAAGACCATCGTCTATTCCGACTCCCTGACCTTGGACAAGGTAGTGCAGTTAAGGAAACATTGCAGTGACATCGGCTTTAGGAGTGAGTTCGTATTAGTAGTAAACCATACGTCAGTTATCATGTCGCATTCCAGGTTCTTTTGGGATCGGGACGTTCCTTACCAATGACTTCAAGACGAAGAGCAGCGGCTATAAAGAGAAGAGTAGAGCTCTCAACATAGTCATCAAACTCGCCAGGGTTGACGGCAAGGACTGCGTCAAGATCAGTGATGATTTGACTAAGGTGCGGCACATGCTGGAATTACTTACCAGTCTTAACGCGCAATTCCCCAGAATACGGGAGACAAAACGTTGGTGGCATCTGTGAAGAAGTTCTACGGATTACCCAACTAGGTCGTGTAACGAGACAGAGATGGCTATGTAATTGTAACGAACTCACTACAACACATGTAAGAATGAAAGAGGGCCGCTTGGGCTGCAAACCTACGGTAACGTCGATATTCTTCCCTGGCTTCCTTTCCACTGATCATGGTGTCGGTCCTCCCTAGGTGCATAACTGTGAGCATGATAACAAGAGCGAGTGAAATGTCAGGCTATCTTGCCACGGTTAGTTGTATTCTTACTCGAGACTTCAATCAAGTGACTCACCAATGATCACAGCCGCGCAAATGACGTGTGGCTGCATTCAAGGCAATACCTCTACCAGACTTGAACGTGTTACCATAGTCTCCAAGTCCCGGTGGAATGCATCGTCCGGTAACGAATGTTCATCCAAGGTGATAATGATTATATGTTTCGGAGGATGAGGTGCCCTATCCTGCCCCGGGTAGCGGAATGCCGGGAGGTCTCAGATCAGACCAGACTGGTGAGGTACGAATAGTATCGCGCCAGCCTATCGAGACCACTATATATTTTCCAATGTAAAATAGGGCCGCGAACGTTCATTGGTACTGATCAACTCCGGCTTTATGATATCTAACAAAGACAGTTACATCGTAGTGCCAGTAGTACCGGTCAGTAGTATTGTGATCAAATTTGTGATGAAGTCCAATTCGCATTCCGCTCAGCCGACACGCCTCACTGCATATCCACAACAATACCCCATGTCAGACGTTCGATCGCTCCTCAAGGCAAAGCGGCAAGAAATACGCATCGATCATCCTTTGGCATCTTACACGTCTACCGGCCAACTACGCTGCACCGTCTGCGACACGAACATCAAACACCCGTCTGCTTGGGACGGCCATCTCGGGAGCAAAGCACATCGCACGAATGCAGCCCGCGTCAGGGAGGAGGAGAAGAGGCGAAGGGAACGGGAACTGGAGGAGGTCAACCGTCTCAAGCGAAAGGTGCTCGAGGACGATGTAGACGAGAACGTCCCGAGTACCGCCAAAAAGTCGAAGGTCACCACCGCAGTGCCGCACGCGTCGACATCCACACTCCCCCAAGACTTCTTTTCTGACCCGTCACGAGCGCCCGTCGCTTCGTTCGACGACTCGGACGACGACGACATGGGGGAAACGGCGGCTGTGACCGGCAGGCCAACGGACGGAGGAGACACTGCACTCGACCAAGAATGGATGCAGTTCCAACGATCCGTCGTCAACGCGCCCGACGCAGCCGTCACCTACGACCGCGCCACGATCGTTGCAGAGCCAGAGCTCGTCATAGACGAGTCTGAGGGTTTACCTGCTGTCCAAGACGCGGATGCCACACAGGCCCCGCCCGCAACCAACCCAGATGAAGAGAGGCGGCGGAAAGAGCAGGAGGAAAGAGAGCTCATCATGGACCGGCTGATGGACGAAGAGCGTGCACAGGAGGAGGCGGACATGAAGGTCACCGTCATGAAGAACAGGTTGACGGCTCTACGGCAGAGACGAGAGGCGTCTCGGTCTGCAAAGCCAAACGTAGGCGTCGCTTGATGGGAATTCGTCTTACTATGTCTGTTTTTGCTGTCTCGCACGTTGGGACAAATTCATCCACTGCGGATATCGCTTGTGAGTGTTGCGTACGTTGAACGATGACTATAGTGACCTCATCCTAGTACGATGAGGACACAGCAATCGTATACTGTCGTACGTCTCGTTATTATTGCACGATTTACGAATTGCTTTTGCAATTCAGAACGGAGGATGACAGTTTCCTTTGAAAGTCAGATTGCAAGCTGCGTCGAGTGCAGGCCGAACTCGTGTCCTCGCGGGATTCGCAAAGAAAGATGGATTATGCAATTTTCAGGAGCGCAGAGGATATTCGGTTTCTACGATAATTATGCCGGCTTGCGCTGGCTTTCCTCACTCCTACTCTCTATGTCACGGTCAACCACTTTACTGCTTCCCCAGTCAGCCCAATCTACCCCTTGCTTGTGCACCATCATTAACGCAAGCATCAACGGCAAGTACCACAAGCTGGTGTGGAACAATGATTTCGCTTGTTTCTCCCCGCATGAATGCCAAAACCCTGCGGCAGATTTAACCCAGAGGAAGTTGGGTAGAAGCGAAGTTAGAGCGAATGTCCACGTTGTAAGGCCAGAGAGCGGGACAAGTATTGAACATATCGGCACCAAGAGTAGCGCGTGTCGCAGGCTAACCAGAGCATTTTTTTGAGGGGAGAGGACGGAAAGCATCTTATAACCTGCTTGGGCGTAAGATGCGCGGACGAGGTGCGACAAGGAATTGAAGTGAGGAAATTGCCAGCTGTAAAGCAGCAGGAAGAGCGACAAAGCGCCGAGGGGGTTGTCGATCATGGACACGTCGAGGGGAACGTCTGTAACGAATGGTGGGAGAAAGAGGTTGACTGGATAGTCGGATAATGGGAACAGCCCCCCACCACAGGCTGTCCAGCCCATCAGGGGAGGTAGGGCACCGACTACCGCACCAACCCACGTGTTCGAGACGCTCTTGCGCTTCAAATAGGTGTATAGACCTGCATATAGAAATATATTCGCTGCTCCGATAGTGGCCGTCAATGGGTTCGTCATGGTCCACAGGAGCACAGGGCCTGCGATGCCGGTTGTAATGGCAAAGCAGCTTGCGTGTAGGGGGCTGATTGCACGCCGCACCAGCGGTCGCTGGCGAGTGCGAACCATCTGCGCATCGAAGGGGGCTTCCTGCAGTTGATTCAACGTGTTTGCTGACGCTGAACACAGCGCCGTTCCCAGAGTCGTGGACAGTAACACAGGCAGAGTGGTAGGCAATGGAGAGAGGGCAACGCCTGACGCGGTTGTGAGGACGACCAGTGCGGTGAGTCGCATCTTGGCGAGCTGGGCATAGATGTTCAAGAGGCGTTTGGGCGTCAGAACGGCGCTGTCTCTGAAAGTAGGTAAAGGCTCGACAGGCCTGGTCGCTACGCGGGCGAGACGTCGAGCGCCCCAGCCATCGTTGTGAAAGAAATACGAAGCAAAGTCGGGTGCGATCGGACGTGGTTGCCGAAGGACGGTATGGCAGTGAAAGGGCCGGGCGACGAGACAAGACAGCGACTGGCGACTGCATGGCGCACGGGCCAGCAGAGACCTCATTTCTACGGACAGTCAGTCGCTGTCGGCAGACGGCGGGCGCGACATACCACCTAGAAACACCAGAGGCAGTGAACGTCGGAGTTTGAACGTCGCTCTTCACCAACCTCTGCGCTGACGACATGCCCGGCACCCATTTGTTACCCCCAAACCTTCTCAAACTCTTCGCACCTCGCCCGCCACTCCCGTACAAGCGTCCAGTGGGCAAAGACATCGACCGTGTGCACCACAAGGATGTCGGCGGAGTGGCGGACATTCTTGCTCTACTCAAGGAGCAGTCAACCACGACACTGTTTAACGGTGAAGGCGACACAATGGAAGAAGGGGAGGAACCCAATTTCACTCTAGCGGAGGAGACCAAAAGGCAAATCAGACGGGAGGAACGCAAGAAGAAAAAAATGGAAGAGTTCAAAGTCGCAAAAGAAACCTGTTGGTGTTCGCTTTAATGGTAATCCGTTGTGTCACTGATTACATTGTATCTAGATAAGCCAGCAGACGATCCAGAGGCGGTCGGGGATCCATACAAAACGCTCTTCATCTCTCGTCTAGTAAGGGCGTCTTTGACATGACGTTGTCCTGATCTAATCTATCCAACACAGCATAAAAATGCGACCGAAAACGATCTGCGGCGCGAGTTTGAGACTTTTGGTACCATTGAACGAGTGAGAATTGTACGAGACAAGAAAAACCGCAGCAGGGGGTATGCTTTTGTTGTGTACGAGCGTGAGAGAGATATGAAGGGTATGTTTGTTCGCTTCTTGGTCTAAAACATCTCATCTCATCCCTTCCAGCCGCATACAAGGAGTCGGATGGTCTCCACATAATGGGCAAGCGTATTCTGGTGGATGTTGAGCGCGGCCGAACCGTGCGAGGTTGGAAACCCCGACGACTAGGTGGTGGTCTCGGCGGAAGACCCAAACCTGTCGAACCTGCTCCCGTGATCAGCAGGCCAAGTAGGGGGGGATTTGGAGGGCGAGGATTTGGGGATCGCGGTGGTTTTCGTGGCGGCAGAGGTGGTGGCTTCAGGGGTGGCGGTTTTGGTGATCGCGGAGGGTTTCGTGGAGGCGGAGGGGGAGGATTCCGTGGCGGTCGTGACGACGGCTACAGGTAACTTGTTTGTCTCGTTTGCATGAACGCCGTCTGATGCTCCGTAGGGGTCGCGGTGGAGGCATTGGTTATCAGGGAGGTGGATTTGGTGATGGTCATACTAATGGATACGGTCCTGCAGGTGGAGGTGGAGGACCTGGTGGACCGGGCGGTTATGGACCTCCCAGTCAAGGTTATGGACCGCCTGGTGGTGGGTATGGTCCCGGAGGAGGCTACAGGGGCGATCTCAAACGAGAAGGTCCCGGTGGGTATGACGACAGGGATGCCAAACGACCGCGGTACTAGATGCGGTTGGGTGAGATATATTTCTTTCGTCTTGCTTTCTTTGCAATTTCTCCTCGGTCCGGGTCCGCGGCTTCAAGATGCAGCCCTGCGCTAGGCAGGGTGTGTAAGTACCGATTACCTCTCTTGTCACTCTGCTGCCACCAGCGTAAGTATATCAGTATTTTATTGGACTCTAGTTTTCCGCGTGTTAGTGTGGTGCTGGTTCTAGATTTTTGGTATGATCGCCATCAATTGTTTCCCGAACTGTTCAAAGTCTTTCGTGCCAGGCTCGGTCTCGTATCGGAGGCTTTCCGGAACGTGCATACCGTGGAGCCAGCGATGGGATCTCGCGTCAAGTGTTCGGCATCAAAAAAAAAAAGTGCCACGTCAGGAACGGTACGACACTGGCCCGCTGGCAGGGGCCAAGTCGGATGCCCTGTACAGAACAATCGTCTATGTAGCCAATGTCTGTCTCCGCGCGGTTGGCTGGCGCAGGGTCTGCGCCCAGAGCTGGGTGCCTCGCCCGAGTACTGCGGATCACTCGGCTCCCACCTGGTTACGTACCGACGGAATGCAGCCGACTTGCGTCCCTATCTAGGCTGCGAAAACTTCATACTCCGCCAGGTCCTGGGTGGGAGTTACCATGCGGGCTCGGAACAAATCACTGACGTCTGACCTAACCATTTTCGTTCCATGTCAGCGGCGTCAGGTCAGACCGGTCAAGCACCACATTGGCAGGCTACATATGTCTGCGGTCTCTGACGCGGAGCCCTTGGGCGGTAAGTCCCGTGGTTTTGGTTTCTAATATCTGCCACCAGTCCCATCGACCCCATGGCAGAACCTCTATCCGGTCCCCAGCGCTCGCGGCCCCAGAGCGCAGCAAGGGGCAAGGTGCAGAAGGAAAGGCGGAAACGTTCACGTGTCACACCCGAACAACTCGTACACCTGGAACAATTCTTCACCACGGATCGAAGCCCAACTGCCGCACGCAGAAAGGAGATTAGCGACCTCCTTGGAATGCAGGAACGTCAGACGCAAATTTGGTTCCAGAATCGGTGCGTCCCACTCTGTTCTGCATTTCTGGGCTCAACATTTTCTCAGGCGGGCCAAAGCGAAGCTGCAAGACGGCAAGAAGGGTCGAGACACCAGCAGTGCAGACACGCCACCACAAACGCCGCCACAGTTAGTCACTGGGTATCAAGCAGAGTTACAAAACCTTCTGCGTGAGGACGAACGTGAGTGATCCGCATTCGTTCCAAACCTCTGATAAAACTGGGATTGCTCGCCAGCTGTTACAATTATCCCTTGTACCGACCTTTCGGTTGGCTCATGGCGCCGAATCGCGACCTCTCCTAGTCAGCATGACCTTGTAGCGTATCTATCTGATGCCAAACGCTGCCTCAACTGGTTCATCTACTCCTCAGGATTTGGGTTTAAAATGGAAATCCCTTTCGACATCATCATTAAAACCGAGTTCACAAACGCTGCCCCAGGGTCGGGCCTTGCTTCATTCTTTCTCTCTCAACCACCCACGTTCTATCTGGAAAGCCCTTTGTCATCCAATCCCGGCCAAAGTACCCAGCCTGGCTGCCGTTGGAAGAAATGCGCGGATTGGACACAGGACCAGCAAGCTACGAAGGTCCTGAGACACGATCTCGTAGGATCTGCTATTCAACTCGCTCATGTACTTCGTCATCTAAATGCGCACGCATCTGGATCTGACATTCGGCTTCACTCGCCCAGCTACCGTTCTCAGGAACCATCTCCACCTGTCTTAGATATTCAACCACCACCTCTAGCTGCCTTTGCTAATACTGGATACCATCACCATCCCCGGGATGATGTAGATCGTCAACCGGACCACCCGGTTTCTACTCATAAGCGATCCTTCTCGCCATGCTTTCCCGAACTTAATCCATCCATATATCTTCATTACCGTCGACATCCCGCGATGCCAGTCGATCAGTCGATTTCATACTCAGAAACCACCTTACCACACATCTCTCATTCTTCGCTCCCTTCTGACGGTGGATCCTCTCAATTTTCTTCTCACGGATCCCTTCAACGACCATACTCTTCTGGCTCGGTACATTCACTTCCCTACGAGAACGATAGTAGGCCCCTCTCTTTTCCTGAAAACCTTCGACCTCACGGGAGTGATACGTCTACATCATTCGAACCGCAGTCCCCACCGCTACTGACTACCCCCTTCTATCCAGCTGGATCAGCACCTGATATGTGTCCAGTGGGCTCTTATGACCCAGGAATACCTTTAATTTCAGGGGTGCCTGGCATGTCCATCCCGAATCACAACACTTAAACCCATCTTACCGGACATGGACATTCGAACACCTAATACTGCAACTTCGCAGTACATATTCACTTCATTGTTCCTGCACACACGTTTCATTGCAGTTCGGTTCGTTGTAATCGGGCATTTCAACTCTCATCGCCAGCTTGCATGTATACGTCCTACAGCTCTCTAGTATTATCTACTACAGCATACTTACTCCTAGTCCACTTAAAACTTTGACGTAGTTCAACAATAAACATGGTATTATTGCAATCACAAGGTTGATAGAGACTTGCAGATTCTATTGCAGTGTAATGCAGGTGAATGACATCAACTAAAAGACGCAGGTTTCCTATTGCTGTAACATGCTTTCCTTGCCATGTTGGTTGGCTCTGTTCGAAAGTGTCCGACTCACGATGTTGACTACGAACCAAATGTTGTGGATTATTAACCGTGCGACTATGAGCTTCAATGACGCGGATACTCACATGCCTCCAAGTAGCGATCCATACACCGTGTTAAGCATGTCTGAAGGGACATGAAGATGAAAAGTTTAGGGTCGGGTCGGGACGCACCTCTTCTGAACTCGTTAGTGACGTCCCAGGCTTCGTGACGCATTTTGCGAAGCATTTCTCGGAAGTTTTCTGAGTCGCCGTCATAAGATGCATGGCAAGGCATCGTGAAAATGCGTACGCTGATGAGCTCTTGTGCTGTGGCAAGATTTATTTCCGCACGAATGGCATTCACGACTGCGTCCTTCTGCGCTGCCATGTCTAGGACCCTATTATATCAACCCACCAGGAGAAGGGTAAAGCATACCTGGCTTGCTGCTACTGGACGATGATCTGCCAAAGAAGTCGGACATGATGCCAGTGGTCAGTGGAGGTGAGATGCAAGGAATACTTCAGCAAAATGTTCACTCGTTGAACTGCCTTTTCCGGTTACTGTCTGTTTTCTCACATCCAACAGGGACGTAACCGCGTTAATCGTGCCTTGGCGTCGTAGAGCATGGGCGCTCGTGAGTCCACCGCCAGGAATGACGAGGCACAGGATGCCTCCATACCCGATTACTATGAACTTCTCGGCGTCGAAGAATCTGCAACACCCGACGAGATCAAGGCATGTCCTACTCATCAATTCGCTGGCAATTTTCTGAGCACCGCTCCAGAAAGCATTCAGGAAGCTCGCACTCATCCATCACCCGGATAAAAACAAAGATGACATTGAAGGATCCACGCAACGCTTTGCGCTTATTCAGCAAGCATACGAAGTGGGTTGTCGGACTGGCCCTCATGACCAACGAACCCAATTGTTTGCTGACGTATCCTCGATTGTCAGGTTCTCAGCGACGAGCAGGTATGCCGGTCCCACGTACATATGCACGCCAGAGCCTGATGCCATAGGTCCAAGTAGGAACGGGCTTGGTACGACTCTCATAAAGCATCGCTAGTTCCAGCGCCGGATGCGGAAGCCGTGTTCGAGGACATCCGACGGGGTGCTCCACCTCCGCGCGCTCGCGACCGTGGATTGACGGTACAGCACCTGTCTCGGTTCTTCGATACTGCTATATGGTCTGGATTCGACGACGGCCAGGACGCAAGTCATTGTCCTCACGTTATAATTATCAAGCCAGTTGACGGGTGTCTTTTTTTCAGGGATTCTTCACCCTTTATCGCAATTTATTTTCCAGGCTTGCACAAGAGGAAAACATGCTATCCGATATCGAATACCCTCAGTTTGGGTCCTCAACCTGGACTTGGGCATCGACGACGCCGTCGGAGGCTGTCAAAAATTTCTATAATGCGTGGTTGAACTTTTCTACATTAAAAGAGTTTACCTGGATGGACCACTACAACACACCAGACGCGCCGGATCGCAAAATACGACGGTCTGTCTTCCCGAGAAGTCGACGATCTTGCATTGATTCTTGTGTAGGATAATGGAGAGAGAGAACAAGAAAGCACGGGACGACGCACGAAAGGAATACAACGAAACCGTGAGGGTGTGCACTAGTTTAGACACGTTCCCGAATATGCCCCTGACTTAGGATTGGGCAGTCCCTGGCGATGTTCGTCCGAAAACGTGACCCACGATACAAGAGCCACCTTGCCCGCCAAGCAAAACTTAACCAGACAAAGGCTAACGGCCCCTCAGCGCCAGCTAGTCTCAAGGCTGCCCCCCGGAAGGCTCCAGCCAATACCCCTTACGTCGAACAAGAGTGGCAAAAGGTCACCAAAGATCATCAACACGACGACCTTGAATGGGCAGCTGCAGGAGGAGAGGATCCAGAAGAGTGGGAGTGCGTCGCGTGTCGGAAGTCATTCAAAAGTGAGGCTGCCTGGGACAGTCACGAACGGAGCAAGAAACACCTGAAAGAGATCGAAAAGCTGAAGAGACAGATGATGAAGGAAAACGAGGAACTTGGATTATCAGACGAAGGCCGGGATGATGACGATGAACAAGGCGAAGTGGACGCAGACGTAGTTTCTCAACCGCCGCTGACACCACCTGAAGGGGCGCAAAGCGATGGTTCGGACACCGTTTCCGTACAAAATATCGCCGTCACGGAGAACGAATTCGTTTCGGAAGAGTTGCCTGAAAATAGGGAGCAGCTCCGAGCTAGCCAGGACGATATTCCAGATGTGCAGCCTGACGAGACCGAACCAGCCTCGCAAGAATTATCGAAGAGAGAGAAACGGAAGTTACGAGAAGCACGGAAGGCACAAGCAGCAGAAACCCAAAGGAAGACCGCACAGGCCAGTTGCTTCCGTTGTTACAAGATGTATTCTCATCGCTGGTTAGGTTTGCAATGTCTGCAAAGAGCTTTTCGACAGCCGAACGAAGCTTTTCGGTCATATCCGGGAAACAGGACATGCGCTTGCCGATCCAGACGACAAACCGTTGAAGAATAGAAAGAGTAAGAAAAGCAAGAGGTAACACTGAAACTAGCACTCGAACGGACATACACGATCATGTAACTAACACATGATCGGAAGTATAGCGGTCGTTAGTCTATCCCATCAGTTGTGAGACGTCATCTGGTGGATACTTTGTCTGTGAAAACGTCAAAAGCCTGCAAAGACATCAATCGCTGCCTGTGGAGTACACAAAACTCCATTACCGTTTCAGGCTTTGAATGTACTTCCGGCTAACTTCGTCATTCAGCACATGTGCCACTTGGTCGGTGGATATTTTCTCGCGTGCTGAACGTTCATGAATACTAGGAGGCATTGAGCAATTATCCCAAGTTTGCTGCATAAAAACATACCCAACCATTGTCACGCCTATCGGCCATGGTGCGTTGCCTATAGACAATCTGAGATATGCGTCGTTTGCCTTCTGATACTGGCGTCTCTGCATGTAATGGACAATCTCCGCTATGCGAGCCAGCATATCTGAAGGCAATGACTATTACTTGCTGAGTATCGAAGCGAAATCTATTCGCAGGCATCCGACATACCCTTGAACGCAAGGTCTTGAAGAGCGGTTTGAGATAGTCTGCAGATTGAACTTGTGTCGCAGCCGCTAGCTTTCCTTGTGTAGTCCGCTTGATATGTTCTGTGAGGGGGTCAACTCGGCGGCCAAATACATCGTTCTTGTCTAACCTGGTCTTTCATCCATGGCTTCCTCCCACTCTTTTAGAGTGCGCTTCAACGCATAGTAAATAAGCGGATATAGTTTGTCTGGATCGGTTTTAATCAATTCCAGGTCCAGAATACCAACGCTCAGCTCTTCAACGTCACCCTTCTTCTTCCCTTTGCTCTTGTTCCTAAGTTCTCGTTCTACGTTCTCAACGTCTTCCAATGCCTTCTTGAAGTCGTTCTGGCCACTCTGACGGTCGTCGCCCTTTTCTTCAATTAACTCCAGCGCGCGCAGGCGCAGCCTCCGATCTCTATCGGACTCAGCGAACAGTCGGATTGGTTGGCCCTTCGCACGAAGTCTTCGTATTGTTTCCTCGTTTGAAATATTGAAAGATGATTCTGGAATCAACGGGTCTGAATCTCGGGATTCCACTGCGGGCGTGAGTGAAGCCGAACGAGATGGCTTCTGCGTTCCATTCGTATGTAAGCCAAATTGGCAGAACGCAAGGAGGATACATACGCTTGTATCTGGCGTTTCCTGAGTGGCGACAACTTCTGACTTGTCTTTCGCCTCGTGCTGCGTGACTCGTGCCCATTCCTCCTTGGCTTTCTGCTCCTCTTCCTGTTTCATCCTTTCGACTTCTCCTCGTCGCATATACTTGGTTGGCCGAGAGACACCGGTCTCCACCACTTTGCGCTTGAGAGCTATTTCAGCTTTGAGTGCATCCATAATTACAATGGTGCTGGTATGGGGAATGATTCTTCAAAGGGAGGTATTCTGATGATAAGTACTAGTATGTAGCCAGATGACCAAGTCAATTGAGCGCTAACTGATTGCTTATATAATCGTATCTAGAATCCGTCATACTCCGACCCTCGACCTTCCACCACTCTGCAAGCAACCAAAATGTCTGACTCCGACTTGTCCAGGTGACTCACTTACCCTTCTTTGACGTGGCTTGAAACCCATTTTTTGCAGTAAATACGTCCTCCAAACTGCGGGCTTTGATGGTAAATTCACACAAGTTGAAATTACTTTGTCTAACAGCTTTGCAGCTCGTTTCCCCAATACCAACCAGACTAGGCACTGGTACGGCTTAATCTCGTGGTTCCCGCTGTATGTGTTCATTATGGGCCGGCATAGCTTTCAAAACTACGTCGATCACTTCAAGTGCGTCGCTGCCAAGGGGGAAGATTATGCACCATGCAAACAGTTCAAAAGGGCATACAATTCTCTCTGTCCAAGTTAGTCCCTCGTTTTCTCTTTAGTGTTCGCATTATCTTATCCCTCTTTGTAGATGAATGGGTACGGTGCATAACAGTTGCCAGTGATACTTGGCCACTGAGTGTTTTTTGCAGATAGCTAGATTCGATGAACAAAGAGAGAATGGGACGTTCCCTGCTTCCTTGGAACCTTGATAGATACATTACTCGACTCACTGCCCACGGAATAGTAGAATGTTATCTTTACCGCTGGCAGTTGGCGTGATTAATGGGTTTGAACTTCGAACCCAGCACCTTGGAATCGTACTCGCGTCTCACCCTTGATTTGACCTACGATGGACAACGTCAACCTCAATGCTTTCACCGAGAATGCAGCGAGACTTGGTATGCGCATTCAGGAAACCCTCAGCGAACATACCCGTGATCTCTCCATAACACGCGGCGGGTCATCCATCTTCGACATGCCAGACGACAAGGTGAAGAACATTGGGAAACAGCTAGACTCCAGCAGCGACAGGGAGAAGCTCGACGCTATGAAGCGCCTCATAGCCGTGAGTGCAGACCCATAAGAACCCCGCTCAGATCAACAGCACATGTGTTGTGCAACAGCTCATTTCCAAAGGTCGTAATGTCTCGAACTACTTTCCACAAGTCGTCAAGAATGTCGCGTCGCAGAACCTCGAGATCAGGAAGCTCGTCTATATCTACCTTCTGCGTTATGCTGAGCACGAACCCGATCTCGCCTTACTCTCAATCAACACTTTCCAAAAGGACCTTGCTGACCCCAGTCCGCTCATTCGTGCCATGGCGTTACGTGTCCTGAGTGGCATCAAAGTTCCAATGATATGTGGACTAGTTGTTCTCGCGATCAAGAAATGTGCAGCAGATCTCAGTCCCTACGTTCGTAAGGCGGCTGCTCTCGCAATACCAAAAACTTTCCAGTATGCCTTGTCCCCGTTTGTTCACCCCTGGGCAGTACTAACACCGTTCAGGTTAGATGCAGCGCAACAACCCGCTCTAATATCCGTCATATCTACCCTTCTCCGAGACCGATCCCCCCTCTCAATAGGCAGTGCAGTTGTTGCATTCGAGTCCGTTTGCCCTACACGTCTAGACCTCTTGCACCAACAGTACAGACGTTTGTGCAAGGTCCTTATAGACGTAGATGAATGGGGACAAGTCTACCTTCTCAATCTCTTACTCAGATATGCGCGTGCAATGCTGCCTAAACCAACCGTTTCACAACATGGCGGATCCATGGAGGAAGATGTTGATAATGACCTTCATCTTCTGCTTGCTTCATCGGAGCCTCTCTTCCAGTCCAAGAATCCAGCGGTACGTGTTCGTCAATCCGCTTTGCCGTTTCATAGGTTCACTATTATCAGGTGGTACTTGCAGTTGTGCGCGCCTTCTACTATGCAGGCCCTCCGTCGTCTACTAGTAAGATCGTGAACCCCTTGATTCGCATTATGCACGTATCACGGGAAGCCGAACGTGTGGTCCTTGCGTATCTGTTGATCATCACTCGTGCACATCCGGTACATTATTCATATCCTCCATTGGAACATTCCTCATCGCTATTCGATAGCAACTGTTTGCATCGCAATACCAGCGATTTCTGGTACGTACTGACGATCCGTCACAAGTGAAAAGAGACAAGATTAAGGTGATGTTGAATCTCTGTGATGGGGATAATTACCAAGCGCTCCTTCGTGAGTTCACTGTAAGTGCTGTCGATCTTCATCCGGCAAGTATTGATATCCTTTGCAGGACTGTGCAGAAGATGTGGATGATGTTGTGGTGGGAGACGCGATTCACGCTCTTGGTCGTTGCGCAAGAGTAGTCCCCTCATGTACGCCGCAGTGTCTGTCCGCCCTCATGATTATGATCAAAAGCAGACACGGTATGTCCTTGGTATACCGCGCTCTGTTCTTTACCAATAAAACATCAGATATTATCGTCAGCAATGCCGTTTTAGTCCTGAAGGCGCTTATCCAGAACCAGCTGCTTGCTGCTTCTGCTTCATCGCACTCACCGCTCACAATAATCTCGCTTCTCGCCCAAAGAATAGATGACATCAAACATCCCCAAGCACGTGCATGTGTTCTCTGGCTAGTAGGCCAATATAGCCCAGCGCCAGGAACAAGCACGGTAATAGAAGGCGTCGCCGACTGGGCGCCAGACGTCTTGCGGAAAACTTGCAAGTCTTTCGGCGCCGAGGTAATTAGGCCCCTCGTCTTTCTTACAGACACCCACAAATACTTTACTAGGCGCCCCTCGTCAAGCTACAGGCTCTCACTCTCGCTGCCAAACTCTTTTTGTTGTGTCCAATGGACCAGAGATTGGGATTACTTTGTTGCCATGTCTTGTCTCTTGGCCGATATGATCTAAACTACGACGTCCGTGATCGAACGCGTATGCTGAATTCGCTTCTCTCTGGCGTATCACCGACGATAAATGGTGGAGAGAAAGAAGAGCAGGCTGGCGTCATACTTCGGCGACAACAGGTGATCAGGGTGTTGTTTGACGGAAAGACTGGCGTCATTGAGGAGAGTGAGGAGGCATTTGGTGTGTCGCTTTAGCTGATTTTGATACGGACGTTAACGTTTCACTGTTAGGCTACAATATATCGATCGGTTCCCTTTCGATTGTCACAGGAAAAGCTACACTTGGCGAAGGCATGCTCCCAGAGTGGCTGGAAGAAGGAATCGACCCTTTACTCAGGCACAACGAAGAGGATGCCATCTTGACAGCGCCGCCCCCACAAGCCATAAGTTCAGCGAGCTCCGCGACACCAAGGCCGTTAGGATCTGCAGGTGTCACGCCTGTCGTACTCACTCCTACAGGCAGCTCAACGCCAATGCGTGAAGAGAAGGAAAGTTGGAGGGACTTGGATAAATTTTATGCGAGTGACAATGACAAGAAATATTTTGAAAGTAGTTCTGACGAAGACAGCGACGGGATGGAGGAAGGCAATTCACAGGAGAGCGAGGAGAGTGAAGCTGACTCTCGAGAAGAAAGCAGCGAGGAGAATGAACAACAGAGCTGACGAGAGCAACATGAAAATACGATGACACTGATTGGACAATCTCATAGTACAGCATCGTCGGGAATTTGGTAATACAATGGCTAGAGAGGTGTTCAATGAGTTCTTAAGTGGGATGGATAGCATCGAATGCGCACTGTATTAAACACGTGATAATAGTGGCCATTTACGCCCCCTTCGTGTTCGTTACCATAGTAGTCCATGGGGAACCACTGTCCATCGTGAGCGGGGCGTGAGATACAAGACGGACACATACGTGATACTCTGGAAGTTCCTCTTTCCATGAACGTAGAAGACGCGATTCCTCCGTCTGATTTGTAAGAACAAACCCGTGTTTTGGAAGGGTAAATTGTCCAATCTGGAGCTCCGTGTCTGTAACTATACCGCGGGATACCCTAGCATATGCGGTGCGATACAAGCCACGGTATAGGATGTACTCGCACCTACGAAAGAAGCCTCAATCCGCGACACTTCGTAAACAAGGAATCTACGTACCACCTGTCTAAATCATGTGGATCAATATCGTGCACAAGCCCATCATTTACAAGGATGTCATATGGTGCAGCTATGTCCAAGGTCAGCTTCAAGTCAAAGACTAATCGCCAGTAGATAGTACGTCTGGGTGCCAGGGGCTTACTGACGACGTATCCCAAGAACACCACTGGTCGAGGGTACGATGCAGCCATGATGCGTGCTAACTCTCTGCTTTGTAATTCTCTATCCAGTGAGTCTTCCTCTGAGAGACACTCAAAGGGTGAGTCCTTCGATTAAATAAATCACAGATGTACCTTGGCCATTATGCGCGACAACAACCATGATCTCGGTTCCATACACATCTAGGACAGCTTCAATGGCTGGAGCGAGTTCTCCATGCGGTGACGGAAGCAGATGGTGATGAGAACGAATGATCGGGAACTGAGGAAACGAAACGTTTGGGTCACTCGTGGTGATGGCTACCGAGTACAACACTTGCCTTGGACAGCAAGGCTGCTCCCCATGTATGCAAGTTTGGACCTGGCCCTAAGTCAACATACTAGGAAAGGTACTGAGATATTGATTGCCCAAAGAACACTCAGACTCACGTAACCAAGCTCTTCGGCGGCGACACGAGTTCTGATCGACTGTCAGTTATGTTCAGCCGAGTAGCTAAAACTCACAGGTCACGATTCCCGTACACCGTGCGCTAACCCCCTTGAGTCTAGTATTCTCATGAAACAATTGTATCGGTACTTACGTGGAGATCCGTTTCCAACAAACCGACGACATCCAGTTCCAGATCCCTGTCAGCATCTAAGTCAGATTCGTCCAACAGGAGTTCTATTAAATAATAAATACCTGATCACATCCCGTATACGACGCTGACTGTCATGCCCTAGGTTGTCTATCCCAAAATGGACGGTCCAGATGCCCGCATTGAATGTTCTTGTCCCTTGCTTGTACGGTCTCGGACCCACTGCGGGCCAACGAAGTAGTGTAACTAGAAAGGAAGCCAGAGATAAAAGACATAGGAACACCGGTATTTGATTGCGTGCTGGATGGAAACTACGATGGAAAGAGTTGGATCTGCTTGGTGCTGCGAACGGGCAACGGAATGCAAACGAGATCGCGGTTAACTGCGCAGCGAGGACTCTGGAGGGAAGGCTTGAACACGACACAGGGTAGTGAAGGATGTGCGTACAAGTCCGTTCTCTCTCGCAGATAAACGCCTCCCGGGACAAATGCATAAGCAACGGTCCACACATTTGCAAGGTAGAGCAGGATGGCTGTGAGAAATGTCACAAAGTATCTTGTGCCTACCTTATCGCCCTGCCATGCGGCAGATTGTGACAAAACCGAAGGAAGGATGGACATGGAAAAAATAGCAAAGTGCAGTCCGCCTAAGAAACCCGCCCAATCCCGGAAGTTGTACATCACAAGTGCACTGGCGCAACCGTAAGCGAACCACAAAGGATGGGTGACTAATGCAGTTGATGCTGCAGCCGGAAGAACGGCAGGGATGATTAGGCCAATTGATTGAGCTAGTAAAGTGATGGACCCGTGCAAATGTGGCAGTGGCCCTCTGGGTAGTCCATCCTCGTATCCGGTCCACGACCAAGCGATAATAGTGCTGGAGTCGGTGAACATGCAATGTAGCGTGAAGAACAGCGATCCAAGCGCGGTTGATGAGGCTATCCAGCTTCGTGGGGTGTTCTTTGCGTTGCTTGGCAAGTGTTCCGGTTTGCCGGGCTTCCGTTCCTCGGCAGGAGCACTACTAGACGGCCGGGTGGCTAACTCGAGAATAGCACAGAAGGCCATTACCATTCCGGTCTTATTGTAACCACCCGTCTCTTCGTTCAACATCGGCCAGACTGCGACGCAAGGAAGAAGTCAGATCACTTCACTTGTGAAATCCTCTAGCCTTCTTACCTGGATTGTTCGAGTAATTGGCGTGTTTGGATAGGGACGACAACAACAACCCTGCACCTAAGGCTAGACGTCGATGTGAACACAGCTGTCCCTCTTACCATGGAAATGGAAAGGAACCCACTGAAACCTTGGTATATACCATCTCCTGTCGTCCAATCCGCTACTTGACCCAGAAGGACAGCTATATTGGCACCAATGACGGCCCAAAGCCGCTCCAAGGGGCTATTAATCTTATATGCTGCCAGCCCGATCAAAGAAAGCATCCTCAGCGTCACTTGACCCCATCTCGTCAATGCCCAGTTGCGGACGGGTGTTATCCCGAGTAAAGCCGGAGTGAGATACGTGAACAACGCTGCCTCTGCGCCAGAAAGACCAAGTTCCCAGACGGAGAAGTAAAACAGGGTCGTTAGCAGAGAAGATATGATAGACCAAAATAGGTACGCTAATCGGATTGAAGAGTATGCGAAGGTGCAAATTTAGAATTCAGAATCACATCAAGAGTAAAAGTAGATGACACCACTCACACAAGTAAACATCAGCTGTGAAGCTCAGCCAAGATCTTGACCAGGAGTTGGTCAGGGAGACCAATAGTTTCCAGCTTCTGAGAAAAAGACTATTCTCTCGAGCATTGATCTTCAGCTTATCTAACGCGAAGGTATTCTGAGCTTTAGCCTCAGCATCAATTGATGGGAATGTGTTGTTCAGTAAAGGTATATTATCATCAGCAGACTTCAATTTATTGCCGTGGGGTGGACAAAAGGGTCTACTTGTACGAAAACGTTAGATAGCGATTAAACCGAGTGATGTTGATTATACATGTCTTTATTGTCATGCTCGATGCTGGAGTCCAGCGATACGCCGATGGCAATCTACGAGCAAGATAAGTAACAGGACCAACTTGAGGCACGACGAGACATTCTTACTTGCAAGTTATAATGCTTGAAGTGGGCGCCCGAGATTGAGTCATAGAGTATGTCTAAGAGGATGAGTCCCCATTCGACGAAAGCGTATTGTGTATATGCTATGAAAAGATAAGCTTCAAGACATGACGGAGAAACACCATTACCTCCTGGTATTCTGTGTACTTTGTGTTGGATGAAGAAGTACACCAAAGGAATCATAGCCACAAAAAAACTAGATGGCATGTCAACGACGGTTTATCTGATCCAAAGAATACTTGCAGTATGGTGATGAGTTGACTATGATCGTGATTAGACAGGTCGATGAATGAAGGTTACAACACGAACCGTCTCCTCCTGACCTTTGTATGGCTTGTGGGGGTATTCGCGATGCCCGCCAGCATCCACGGAGCATTACATACAATATACAACACCATGAGTACATCATGCACGTCGTGGTCATCGTTTGAAGTTATATAAACCCAGCCACCACACGCGAGTGTACGAACGATGCCGATGAGAAAAACCCAGCGAGGCAAGGTGGAACTGAATGTACGGGCGATGAAGCATTGCAAAAATACGAGAGCAAACCGTGGACCGCTCGTTACTGCTATGAGAATTTGGAAGACATTGCGCTCTGGGTACCAGTCTCCAATACTAGGGACACATGTGTCACGAGACGGTGCACACCGAGTTAATAACTTACGTTGCAGAAACGGAAGGGAACCACTCCTCTGGGTATCCAGCTACGCCATTTTTGACGATTTTCCTATAGTGGAGTGCACAGCCGAAGACAAGGGCCGAAGTAAATGCAGCGAACGCGAGGTACGTGTGGGCTGTAGCAACCAGAGACGCATCAACAATGAGAGGTGCGCCCTTCCGGTTTACAGCGGTCGGCCTGGTTGTGTAACCCGACATGATCGAAGACTAGAGGTAAGGTAGGCCTCGGCCAAGGGGTGGCCCAATTATTACATAAGCCTAATTGAGTATTGTTGTATGTATTTGGACTACGGTGTCAAACTGACCCAGACAAACCTCAACCAGTCATTTCAGGGAGGTCCCCGACTATTGATCCCCCGCTGGTTTGATGCAGAGAATGATCAGTACGAAGCCGAAGACGATACGCGGCGACCGTACCACTCTAAATGACGCGCGTACTCAATATTATCAAATCTTTGTTAAAGCAACCACGACTCTCGAGAATGAAGGTAAAGTGGCATTTACTGTCTCGAACATGCTCATTTCACCTGTTACTAGGTCCGGAGTTGGAGAGACATCTGGAGGAGGCCACGGATGCAGTCCGTTGTTACTGTAAACTAATGTCTAGCCTTGATTCCCTAAACTCGACTTCGACCCTATCAAGTACACTGGAGCGATTACGACGCGCTGGATTACGACTGCTGGAAAATCAGAACTGGCGACATGCTGCAACTCATTTGTTGGAGGCCGTCGCGACGACGCTAGAATGCAGCCTAAAACGGGTAAACACGCATTATTATTTTTTTTTCTTAAGTTTTTGACTCTCCCTAGGATGCAACTCGCGCCAATCGAAGTCCTGAAATGAAGACTGTGTTGACGTCTCTTCTCGATTCGTTGTTCGTCCTTGCACGGTCGAGGCTTCTTCCTGCCGATGCCGAGAGTTATACACCAACATTCAACTATCTTGAGCGGGCTGTGGTTGCTGTCAACAGTAGTCAGAGTGGAACGATAACGGCCGAACATATGGCGACGTTCCTACGATGTATTTCCGGCACGTTGCATAACCTCGGTGGAACGTTGTATGCAGCGGGTCAACTTGGTGGAGCCATTCGATTCCTCAAGGAAGGCTGCCTGCTGGGAAGGCAGGTATTAGCGATGTACTCCGGCATTTGTATGGACGAACGCGTTGAGAGCAAGAGAGAGAAGGAAGGGCGACAACAGCTAGAGGAACAGCTGTTTCGAAGATACGAGCTACTCGGGGTGTGTCACTCCAAGATTGGGGATCGCAAGGTAAGGCGCCTTGTGTTTTGCTAGTGTTATGATTATTCATGCGGTATCGACTAGCTTGCATACAAATGCTTTGTCGAAAGCGTCCGGACGTTTCCGTATACGCACCACAATTCAAGTTTTTCCTCCCCTGAACCGTTCCAAGCCAGTGCTTCCCTTGCTCTCAAGCAGCTGTCGTCTATTATTGAGAGGCTCACGTACACCGCGACATGCGAGCTGTTCCTTCCACCGGCAGAGTTCGCACTGCGGCATGTCTCCCTACCTTCCAAAATGGATCCAACTGCGCCAGTCCTGCTTTCAACATTCCCTCCAGACGATCGATCTGCGGCAGAGATTGCAGGGGCGCTCCTAATGCGCCAATTGATCACACTAGAAGGCATGGCGTACAAGGATGGTGCGCGCGAGGCGAGGGCACACATTTTAGAACAACTGCTCTCGGTGTACCATCCCAGTTGGGCTGCAGTCCGGCGCGCCCGGGTGTTGATCACCGCACTCGGGGTAGCATGGCGCGATGGCCATGGTGAAAGGGACATGTTGGGGTTCGATGTGGACCAGATAGGCCAGGAGGCGCTGGACATGCTCGCGCAGGAGGTAGGTGTCTTTGTATTTGTTGTACTGTGACTGACCGTGTATACAGGAGTCTTGTTCTCCGAGCATGGTGAGTCTTGTTCCCCAGCTCAAGTTGAGTGCCCACATGTGGCTGGCGCTGCACGCATATCGACGGATGCCCGCGGGGGCGGGGATGATGCACGCAGTAGCGAATCACATCGAAGCTGCTTGCGGCGTTCTCAACGAGTCTCCCTGTAAAACCGCCATGTATGTGAATCCCATGGGAAAGTCCGCGGGCTCCAGGACGAAGACGACGCGACCGACCAGTGGGACGTCAAGAAAGGGTCGCCCGGGCCCAAGAGTCATCGCCGAGAATGCTAAGACCCCGGGTGGCGCTGGAAAGTCACAACCCCGCAAAGGTCGGTTTGCCTTGATGCCTTGCGTCTCTACTAAATAGCCTCGCAATCCAACAGTATCGTTGAATGCGGGTGAGCCCACGGCCCACTATGCCGAGATGCAGCCCGTTGCTTTTGATTTGGAATCTGTTCTAGGTTTAATCCGTGTGTGTCCATCTGGCACGAATTGATTGCTTGCTGAGGACAGTGTTGCAGAAATGGACGTCCATCTACTCGGATTGCTCGGCCTCATCGTGTTTAAAGTAAAATTCCTGGAAGCACTCAAACGGGTCTGTGAACGCAAGGGATCTCCGCCGCAAGGTACGGATGTCCGTCTTACTACATGCTATTATACTTACCCCTCGTACCTGCGTAGTTTACTTTGTGATCTGCGTTGACCTCGCCCAAGAATACGTTAAACTCGGTAGACCAAAACGCGCCGCTGTCTTGTTCAACAAGTGTGCCAACGTCCTTAAGGGGGCCGAGGTGCCAGACGAAGTCCGCTTACTGTATTTACTGGGACATGCGGAGGTGCTTGCTCTCGGCGACAATGCTGCAGCGAGGTACGTGCCCCGTGGCTTTCGAAGGACTGTCTTGACACTGGGTATAGTGTTAAATCATATGGCGACGCGCTGGACCTAGAAGCTGCTGTATCCATCGAGGACAAGGCGCTGTCAACCATGAAGCGTATCCGAATGCGTGTAGAACGACTGGAGCGGGCGGCATTGGCGTGTCGTGTATTTGCCGCCGTTCAGTACTCCAAGGTGACACATTTTAGGATTGGAAGGTTGATTACATGTTACTGACGGCGCTCCAGGATAACATCGTCGGCGCACTGTCCACCATGCTCCAATCCTTGAGGCTCTGGAACCGCGCCATCGATGCTCTATCGCGTCTCGGCCCACCAAACAGTACCACAATGCAGAAAGCGACAGAAGAGAATGCGAATCCGTTCGAGGTCTCGAGTGACGCTAGGCGAGACCCATCTCCTCCTCCGGCAACTATGCGTTCCAAAGCGACGCCGACGCCAACCGACGCGCTGTCGTGGCGTCTGCTCTCGCACCTGGTCTCGACGCTCTTTTCGCTCGCGCATGCGTACCACGCTCGTGGATCTCCACGCGAAGCGCTTTATTTCATTCAGCAGGTGCTCGATCTAGCGGAGAGCGTGCGCGCACCAGCCGTGGTTGCGCGTGCTTGCATCCTACGTGGGGAGGTGCTCCTGGGTCAGGGTGCACTGGGCGACGGACGGGAAGCGCTTGAGAGGGCTGGATGTCTCCTAGGAGGCGTATTAGGGATCGATACGGCAGACGCGCAAAGACTCAAGGGGGATTATGGAATGGCATGTGAAGAGGAGCGGGTTGAGGCGGAGGAGCAAGATGGGGCAGAAGGGAATCCGAGGGAACATTACGAACTGGCGTGGAAGACGTTGGACGAGCTGGAGCGACGGATCGTGTCGTTTGATGGCGGGTGCGTGATTGATCTCCGTTTGTAGTCGTAAGGGCTGATGGACATTGATAGACGACGTAAATCGAGCCTCGAACCGGTGGCGGTGGGTGGAGTAGTGCATGGTGGGCAAGGCATGGTCGTACCCAGGCTCTTGTCTGCCATTCTTCGTCGACATAGTGAGTCGCTCCTTAGCATTCTCATCTTACTTTCTTGCTCATGTGGGTAGTCTGGCTGCTGAGAAATGACAACGACGACGCCTTTAGGGATTTGGTTGAACGACTGATGGCGTTGCCACCCTCTGCTGAGATCAAGGTGCGCTGCGCGTGAACAATGGAACACGGCGCTGACTCGTTTGGAACAGGGAGAGGAACATGCAATTATGGGTAAGTTGAGACTGCACAGCGTCTATGAACGATTCCACTCCGACATGTTTTTGAGTTCGCTCACTGAATCCAGTACGTATCATATCTTAGGGGGCGGCGGTCCTTGATATATCGACGGCTGTCCAGCGATCGCGCTCCCGATGGGTATGTCGGGAGAAAGAGGGATGTCGGTGGTTCCCGCAACCCATGATATCTTGGGTGCCCTCAATGATGCCGAAAAATTGTTCTGGGCCGATCTTGCATTGACGTCCCGAAGAGGCGCAGTGGCACATGTACGCGAAGCGTCGATGTCGCTCGCAGTGATCAGAGTCCTGCAATCCTCACTCGGTAAAGCGAGTGTGGATGCACCACTTTTAGCTGCTCGCCTGTTGGGTATGTAGACCGTGTTTCTCGTGTTGTGTGTACTAACACAGTTCATAGATGCATCCTCGGCAATTACTCTTCATCGAGAGATGTTGGAAGCAATTCCCCATAAGTTTTCAGACAATAAAATGGACGATTTACAATGGCCAGTTATGACGAGCGATGGATCCCCTGCCGCTGCGGACGTGCGACAGCGCAACGCGTCCAATGGTTCTAGTTCGTCGGCACTTGATGGCGACAATCATAACGCGCGGAAAGTATACTGGACGGCCTTGGAGAAAAAATATAACTCACTAGTCGTTTCTCCGTCTTCGTTGGTGGAAAGCGTGCCCAAGTTGCCACCTCACTGGACAGTGATTCACATCACATTGACGCCGGATAAATCGTGCATGTTTATCAGTCGTCTGCACGCGTCTTCTTCGCACCCCCTCCTTTTTTGTGTTCCTCTCCGCGGAAGACGGGATACGGAGGAGGACGAGGCGTCACGCCTGATGCTAGAGGATGCGCTCTCCGAGCTGAAGGATATCGTGCGGTTGAGTGATGAAGGGACGCGCCGGGCTGTACATGTCCGGAATGACGATCCACAAGCGAGAGCAGGTTGGTGGGCTGAACGGGCCGCGCTGGATAAGCGTTTGCAAGCGCTCTTGGAGAATATCGAGTTTTGTTGGCTAGGGGCGTTCAAGGTGAGCGTTTTCATCCCACGCTCATCCTCCACTGAACGTGTTGCATTAGACCATCCTGAGTCCGCCGATGAAGCTTTCGAACGAGCTTGTCGAGGATTTCAGAATGCGACTGGAAAAGGTGTTCAAGCGAAGTCTCCCCCGTGACAAGAAAAAGACGAAGCTTCGACTCAACGATGCCCTTCTCGCGTGTATTTCTAACCTGTCACCGAAATGCCGGGACGAGGAACTCGAAGATCTGGTATACTTCATTCTTGACCTATATCAATTCCACGGCGTGCCAACCGCAATTTCTGAGGTGGACATGGACCAGGTCACGGTCGATTTACGCACAGCACTTGAGGAGCACGCTGCTACGAGGAAAAGGGCCAAGGTAGCACCCATGGAGGACAGCCATACCTTTTTGGTGCTCGATCGGAACCTGCAAAGCATACCCTGGGAGAGTCTGCCCGTACTACGAGGACAAAGTGTCAGCCGGATACCGAGCTTAGAGTTTTTACTCGATAGAGTGCGTCTGGCTAGGATGGAGAAGGGAGACGGGGACGAGGTGGTTGATCGGATACGAGTGGATGCGCGCAAGACCTACTATGTGCTCAACCCCAGCGGCGATCTCAACGGGACAGAGAGACGATTTGCGTCGTGGCTCAAGGAGATGCACGGAGTTGGCTGGCAAGGCATCACGGGACGCGCGCCGAGCGAGCAAGAGCTACTGAACGCACTATCTCGGAAAGACCTCGTCATGTAAGTTTAAGCGCAGTGTTCATCCCACTGATCTTCACACTACCGATTAGCTACCTCGGGCACGGTGGGGGCGAGCAGTACGCACGATCGCACAAAATCCGGCATCTGTCGCGGTGTGCAGCGACCATGCTCTGGGGATGTTCCTCGGGTGCACTGCGGGAGATGGGGGAGTTTGATCGGGTGGGTACACCCTATAATTACATGGTTGCAGGATGGTGGGTGCTGGTCTCGCTGACGGATATGAATGGACTAATCTGGAATTGTAGCCCGACGCTGGTGGCCAACTTGTGGGACGTGACGGACCGGGACATTGACAAGCTCACGCAGTGCGTCTTTGATCAACTGAGGTTGGGTCTGGAGACCTTGGGCCAGAGTGGGGCAGGTACATCAGTGGTGGCTGCTGTTGCACAGTCGCGGGAAGTGTGCAAGCTCAGGTATTTGACTGGGGCTGCACCAGTGGTGTATGGTATACCATTTTATCTGTGATGTAGACAGGATTCTATCCTGCTTAGATTCCAACATGTAAAGATGCATATTGACATATCATACTATGTGTTAAAACCAGGCTTCTTGCCCAGAGGTCATATGTCATCTCTGGGCTCCCCCAGTCCAAGTCTGGGTAAGAGGGACGAGTTCTGGTGTAACTCTGGTTGGAGTTCACGTGGTCTTCTATGGAGGTGTTGTTGGGGTGTCAGGACAGAGTTGGGTCAGGGTGGGTGAGGACTTCAGCACAGGACTTATGTGTCACGCCCTTGCCTAGTCCCTTGGGTTAGTCCTCTATTTAGATGGAGTGCAGAGGTAGCAAGTTCAGGCAGTCCTGGGATGGGACGTCAGATGTAGCAGAGAAGGATGAAGTCCGAAGGACTTGTCAAGTGTGACAACAGATGATACTTGGAGTCAGAGCGGGAGTGATGAGCAGGGCAGACGTAGGGATGAGAAGTTTAAGTTGATATTCGAACTAAGGAGATACAATGCAATTGTAACTACTTATATATGAATGCATGTATCAGATGTCCAAATGTAGAATACAAAGAGGCAGAGACAGAGGTCGGAGATAGACATAGTCCAAGCATAGGGATTGCTGCAGATTACTGAAGACATAAGTGAAATACAAGAGAGCATAGGAATTGGAGAATGAAGAGCATACAGGAATGGAAATGAAGATAACCGATAGCCAGATAGAGACCAAACCAATTGGAGAAGACATAATGGAGGGTGGATGTCCAATGTCAGGAAGTCCGAACGGAGTTAACTCAAACATAGTCAGAGGATGTTGGACATGACGCAGAGGGAGTGGAGAAGAATCAGAGGTGACATGATAGTTGGAGTGGGGTCAGAAATAATTGGAGGGATGATGGTCGGACTGTTGAAAAGTTGTATGCTGGAGCTACGCAACTTGCAGGTGAGGTGGGACGAGACAGCAAAGCAGTTGTTCATGATAGCAGACAAAGAAGAAATAAGATACAGTGTGCAAGGTAAGTATCATATTAGGTAAGCAGGTACAAGCGATTCAATCCAACACACCCCCTGAATCACAAGAGAGTCTGAGTGAACGAAATAAAAGAAACAACAAAATAAATGCACCCCCAGAATTACAAGGAAGTCTGAATGACGAAAATAAAAAGACAATAAGAGGAAAAATGTGAGCACCCCCTGAAGGTGAAAGTGTCTGAAAAGTAGAAATAAAAGAAACATATCATATAATGTCCAAAAAATGCACCACATGGCATCAATTTCTTCATTGGCAAGCAAAGTCAAGCGGAGAGGTCATGAATGTAATGAATGAGCGATGGATGAGTGTGATCATGGTGGCAGCGTGAAGTGCTGACATAAGACAAGTCTAGCAGCCAACTGTGTGGGATTGCTGAATGAGAGACAATGGCCTAGATACGGGACAAACAAGTAGTGTGCGCATGTGAGAATGGAGCCATAGAATGAGACAAAAAGATGCATCATCTACAATACAGCATAATGGTGGTGTCGAGGAGGCAACAACATGGTGGGAGAGCCGAAATGTGAAGGGAAAATGGTAAAAAGGTGGATATATGTATGCAGAGTAGATCACCTTTGCTGAGTCCAAGAGGTGGCGTGCAGGCAGCATCAGAGATCAGGAAGCATGTCAACTGCAAAATGGCAGTTTTCGGGTCTGATGTGGTCCTCCTAGATGATGACAGTGCAAAAGTGGTGGAACGAGTGACGAGCGATAAGGAATGATGGAGGGTTGGAGCACCTGCTCTGAGTCCGAGAAATGATCTAAAAAGAAACCCGAGAAACGATCTGCGACGCAGTCCCTTGGTTGACAGATTGCAATGCCTGCGATACGGCCCATCAGTCAACAGCGTGCTCACACAGCCCATCGTGTGGCTATCGATTTGTGAGACCCCAATAGCACAAGGCCTGGTCTGCTATGTTGAAAAGTCATACACTGGAGCTACGCAACTTGCAGGTGAGGCAGGACAAGACGGCGAAGCAGTTGTTTGTGATAGCAGATGAAGAAGAGATAAGATACAGTGCGTGAGGTAAGTACAGTATCATATTAGGTAAGCAGGTACAAGTGATTCAATCCAACATGGACGGGATATGACACTATGCCAACTAATGAGGAAGACAATCTACAACTTGCCAACATCAGCAAAACAGTGGTTTAGACTCTGTTCAGATGTGTCAAAATTTCCAGTTGCTTTTCCAACATGTGACCACACATGATATTGGGATTCACCAGATTCCTTAGATAGGTTATCATCCAATAGAAAGTGGCATTCGGGGTTCAGTTTCCAGTGGCAGTGGGCACCATGCTCAAGCTGCATTGCTTCCACCACCTACAACTTGAAATGCCCCACTCTGATTCATCTAGATCATCCAGTCATTCTCTGCAGTCAAATTCTGTGGTGAACCCAGCATAAGTCCAGGCACTGGCCTTGTCCTTGAATCATGCTCACAAGGCCAAGGCTGACTGGCAACTGCAACATGTATGATTTATGCTAAACTATCTTATCTCAAAGCTCTCAGAAATGGGGTTTTGGGCAAACATAGACTTAGGTACAAGATATACATGTATAAACAAGTTTTATAGTATATATATCTGTTAAGTCCAGGTCCTCCAGATCAAATCTGACAAGGTCCGGAGTTGGGTGGGTAGAAGAGTAGAGGGTGAGATAGACCAGTAGGTCTGGAGTTGAAGATAGAGGGATGAGGAACCTTGATGCAGGGCTTATGTGTTGTGTCCTTGTACTTTGCTGGTCCTTGGAGTTGGATATCAGAGTGAGCACAGAGGCTCAAGTCAGAGAGGATACAGAGGAAACTAAGTTGATATTCAAATTGAGGTCTAAGTACAGTGGAAGGTAAGATATTTATACTATGAGGAGAATAAGAGAAACTAAACAGAGTTGTAGTACTGCGGATGATGAAGACAGAGACGGAAGATAGAGAGCCAGAGCTATACACTAGGAAGTCTAAGGCCAGAGCTATACACCAGAAAGTCTAAGGCTAGAGCTGTGCCCACAGATGACACAGGCTTGGAGGTACAACTAAAGCAATACTAGTACATAATGGGTAAGCAAGACACAAGGAAGACTAAATAGAAAAAGGGATATAAGAGATGCTCTGGAGTTACCTATGGAGTTGGTACATGCATACTGGAGTTGCGTGAATGAGGCTGGAGTAGGCCAGAGGGGACTTTGTGAGACTGTTATATCCTGGTCTCACCAAGTCCCCTCCAGCCTACTCCGGCCTCTCTCGCACAACTCCAGTATGCACATGCCAACTCTGTAGGTAACTCTCATATCCTTTTCCCTATTTAGTTCTCCTTGTGTCTTGCTTACCTGTTATGTACTAGTATCACTTTAGTTGTACCTTCCAGCCTGTGTTGCCTGCAGGCACAGCTCCAGCCTGTGTTGCCTGTGGGCACAGCTCCAGTCTTAGACTTCCCGGTGTACAGCTCTGGCCTTTCTGTCTTCTGTCTCCGTCTTTGTCATCTGCAGTACTACAACTCCGTTTAGTTTCTCTTGTTCTTCTCATAGTATAAATACCTTACCTCCCGTTGTACTTCGACCTCAGTTTGAATATTGACTTAGTTTCCTTCATATCCTCTCTGACTTGAGCCTCTGCGCTTACTCCAACATTCAACTTGAGCCTCTGTGCTCACTCCGACATTCGACTCCGAGGACCAGCGAAGTACAAGGACACAACA